>JAURVB010003732.1:0-38505 GCA_033002965.1 Piper betle
AATCTATGTGACCGCTGTTCAGTTACATTGTTGCTCACTGACTATGGGATTTGCCAGATCCTAACGAGACTCAAATAGGATGGAGCAATTAGAGATTACATTACCAAATTCAACAGACTTCTTCCAAGAGCTGGTACCATCATAGAAAGACAAAAGATTAGTAGTTTTACTTGTGGTCTTAAGTTGCAATTGAGAATGGAAGTCAAGTCACAAAGACCCATTTCTATACTAGAGGCACAAGGATTAGCAAAGCACTTTGAACCTAAGGCTTTAGTGGAAAATTGGAAAACAGGGTCAATACAACCTGAAAAGTAGAGGGTAGGTTAGGGGACTCCTAAATTGCTAGAGCTAAACAAGAAAATGCAGGTACAACTACCACAAATATTAGTGCACAAATTTTCAAAGAATTAGGCACTGCCGAGAAAATGACTGTCAAACAATTATAGGAAAGAAAGGAGTTGGGGTTGTGTTTCAAATGCGATGAAAAATATAGTCCAGGACATAAATGTAAATAGCTATTTTGTATCGAAGGCATATTAGATGAGGAGGGGTTCAGAAAAAAGGGAAGATGATCCCATACAAGGGAAGATTCCAATATTAATGATAACTTACCAGCTATCTCATTAAATGCTCTTATAAGCACCTCCACATTGAACACAATGAGAATGTTTGGTAGAATTTACAGGCAACAAGTGTCAGTCTTAATCGACTCGAGAAGTTCACATAACTTCATCAATGCAAAGTTAGTACAATGGTTGAGGCTCAAGGTTCAACCTAGTAATACATTGAAGGTGCAAGTTGCAAATGGACTCCATCTTTAGTAAAAGACATGGTCAATGATTCAGGAACTCCACATAATTGATCCTAATGTCTTCAATCGTTGAACACCCAAGACAACATCGAACTCTTCTAATCTGCAACGTCAAAAAATGCAAAAAATAATTCTAACTAGCAACTCCGCCTACTCAATTTTACAGCAACAAGCAGATTGTCTCATACATTAAAGAAGAGAAAACATAGGCTTCTTATGCATTTGCAACTCCTAGAGGGATGGGGACAATTCTTTCAGCTTCACAATTCTATAATGGATGAAGAGCAACAACAGTTGCAAGTGTTGTGCAGAAATTCAAGAAGGTGTTTCAAGATACCCACAACCCTTCCTCCCAAGAGAGCACATGACCATATAATTCCATTGAAAGGGGGAATAGGACTGGTGACTATTAAACCATATCACTACCCATATTTTCAGAAAAATGAGATAGAAAGGCAGGTTAAGGAGTTGTTAGAAGCAAATATCATTCAGAGCGTAACCAGTCCCTCTTTATCTCCTGTTCTCTTGGTGGAAAAAAAGATGGGAGCTGGAGGATGCGTATAGATTATATAGTATTAAACAATGTGATAATCAAGGACAAATTCCCAATACCCAATATTGATGAGCTCATGGACGAATTAAATGGTACCTCTTATTTTCAAAGCTAGACTTAAGATCGGGCTATCATCAAATTTGAATGCATGAGGATGATGTACACAAAACAACTTTTCAAACTCACCAAGGCCATTATGAGTTTAGAGTGATGCCATTCGGATTAACCAATGCTCCTTCCACCTTTCAAGCTTTGATGAACTCCATCTGTTGCCAAGTACCTTCGAGACTTCATCCTGCATTTTTTTATGACATATTGGTTTACAGTAAGATATGGAGTGACCATTTACAACATTTGGAAATCACCTTGTGTGTTCTACTAAGAGCAATAACTATTTGCTAGAAAAGAAAATTGTAGTTTTGGCATTCGGAAGTGAAGTATTTGGGTCATGTGATTTCCGCAAAAGGAGTGAGTATGGACTTGGATAAGACATTTGCAATGGTTAACTGGCCAATACTGAAGTCAATCAAACAAATTCCCTAGTAGAGTTACTATAAAGGCCTTATCAAGGGTTATGCAACCATAGCTACTCCACTTAATGATCTGCTGTGGATAGATGCTTATGTTTGGGATGAAATGGTAGATGAAAGCATTCAATGATCTGAAAGAAGCCTTGACAAAAGCCCCACTCCTAGCTCTCCCTAATATTCTCACTACATTTTGTTATGGAATGTGATGCCAAGTGGAGTGGGAATAGGTGTTGTGTTGGTGCAAGAAGGCAAGCCTATTGCATATTTTAACAAACCCTTCATGGTCGAAATCGTCTCATGTCCACTTATGAAAAGGAGATGTTGCCTTTGATATTAACTATCCAAAAATGGCGCCATTATTTATTGGGACACAAGTTTCACACTAGAACTGGATCATGCTAGTTTGAAATATCTGTAGAAGCAAAAGGTTCACACTGTAGCACAACAAAAATAACTTACCAAGTTGATTGGATATGACTTCAATATTGAGTACAAACTAGGGAAGGAAAACAAGGCTAATGATGGTCTATCTTGACAGTTTGATGGCTCCTCAATTCTGTAGTACGAAATGCATGAAGGAGAGAACAATCACATGGGTATTGCTGCAATTTCAATGCCAGTGTCCCAATGGATCCAAGAGATCAAAGTTTCATACCCAACTAATAGTACAATTCAAGGACTAATATAGAAGTTCCATGGAGGAAAATTATCAACAAAGTAGCACATATAGGGATGAGCTTTTGTTTTACAAAAGCAAAATTTATTGGGCTCCTGATATAGATCTAATACTTATCATTTTAGAAGAGTTCCATCATGGAACACACGAAGGGGTTCTTAAAACTATTAAAAGATTGAGAGCTATATTCTGTTGGTCAAGAATGCATCAAGATGTGGTCACATTTATTAGAAATTGTGACATTTGCTAACAGTTTAAATACTCTACAATGCTAGTTTAATGATTGCTCGAGCCTCTTCCAATGCCACAGTAGAACTAGACAACTATTTCAATGGATTTTATCACGGGACTTTCAAAGAGTTTGGGCAAAGACTCAATATTTATAGTTGTAGAGAGATTGTCCAAGTACAACCATTTTATGGCTATCTCCCATCCATTTACAGTAGCTTCCATAGCTCATTTGTTTTATGATAATATTTTTAAGTTGCATGGGATGACCACGTCAATTGTTTGTGATAGAGATAGCACGTTCATAGTGCTTTTGGAAGTGCTTTTTGGAATGAGTTGTTTTGTCTTTAGGGCTTTTTGGAATGAGTTGTTTCGTCTTCAGGGAGTGGCTTTCAACTATAGCTCAACATATCACCCACAAACCGATGGACAAACAAAATTTATCAATAGAGTCTTAGAACAATATCTTCGCTGCTTCATGAACGAAAAGTATCATACATGGGCGAAGTGGTTGACATGGGCAGAGTTCTGTTATAATACAAGCTACCAATCAACAATTAAAATGACACCCTTTGAAGCGGTCTATAATATGCCTCAGCCCACACTTTTGTCTTATGTGCTGGGAGTTGTTAGGCTGCATGAAGAAGACTCCACTCTACGCACAAGGGATCAACTTTTGTTCGAGTTGAAGGAAAATTTGAAGAGTGCACAACTACATATGCAGCATCACCATGATTTAAGAAGAAGAGATGAAGAGTTCCAAGTTGGGCAGAAAGTTTATTTGAAGCTACAACAGTGCCTCCAACATTCATTTAGATCCAAAAACATCACCAAACTAGTAGTGAAGTACTATAGTTCATTTATTGTTGTTGAGAGAATTGAGAAGGTTTCTTACATATTGTAGCTTCCAAGTAGGAGTCAGATTGTTGACGTTTCTATATTTTCCAATTGAAATCAACTGTGGTGGCAGATGTTAGAGTTTATATCGACCCGCCAACAAGTCTATCTTCCACAAATGAATTGGGTTAACTGTTCTACTCTGTATGTTTAACCTTAAGGACAAAGTTCTTTTTGGTGGGGAGGTATTGATACAAATAAAGTAAGCGGAGTGCTAGTAAGACTTTGGGGAAGGAATTAATAGGGGATGTGAATAGGAGTTTGAGTGTTAGTTTGAGGGTTAATAGTTTTTGGGAGGGTAAAAATATAATTTCAGGAAAAGAAGTGAGCTGCAAAAAATAGATGTGAGTGTATAAGAAGAGGAATGAAGAAAATTTTTACAGCGGCTGATTCTTGTTCACGTTGGTTTCACCATTCATTCTATCTTTTATTTTACCCATTTCATCCATCATATCTTGCTCTTTATTCATCTATGACACCTGCTACGAAGTTCCAACAGCAGGACGAGGAAATGAGTATGTGCTTGGAGTCTCTGAAGAAGAGGCTACCAACTGAGTAAGGTTATTCTGTTCATGCAATTTTTATACCTAATGATCTCTTAAATATAAATGTTCTTTTTGTAAATTGCTATTTTAAAGATTAATGGATGATTTAGAAAGACCTAATCAGCATGTTCTGAAGAGGAACACGAGAGATTACTCTTCGAGTCAACTCTATTCCCTGGCTTCCCGAGTTAAATTTTGTGAGTGACTCATCATTGTCATGGCTCTCGAGTCAAATAATATTAATTTATTAAAATATCAATTTTCTTATAATTTAATTTAATTAAATTTTTTAAACTAATTGAAGTTATATATTTATCAACTTCAAGTACTATGAACTATGAAAGTCATTGGGAACAATGGGGTCCATGTGTAACCTAATATGTTTAAGTTGATCCTTCAAAATAATTAACTCAAGTTGAAGATTTCCGCAAATATTTTGGATCTTATCTCACGGCATATAAGTGAGACCTAATTTTATGAATCTTACAAAAATTTACTTAATATTTGATACTCTCTATTATGCATCGTATTTAAAAACCTGTGTAGATGACTCGGAGTCGGTTATGAGAACCCTGAATTGACTTTAGGACTTAGTTCTTTAACTATGATCATATAGGTGGAGAATTTAGGAAGCTAATAAAATGGACTAACTACATCTTGCTTACTTAGCAGCTCCATTTATAAGGTTAATTTAAAACTAATTTTTATTATTTTCAAACAATATTATGTTACATGGCCATTATGAATTCATTACAAACAGGGATTAATGAATGTCAACGTAGGCTGTAACCAAGGGCAAAGTTCACAAATATATATTAACACAACAACCAATAATTATTATTAATTACAATTTACAAAAGTAGTTTCTGGTTTTAAATTTATAAAGATGGTCACACACACATATACGTACACACACACATACACACACACAAACATATATATATATATATATGTATATATATATAATTTATTTATTTATGTGCATCATAAAGCATAAAGAGGAATTATTCAAATGGGACTAAAATGTGGAGCTCATAACTTCTAGAAACAGGCATATAATATTCCTAAGGGACTCAAGTACATCTAATTGCTACTGTACTCGTATGTCTCTATCTCAAGCCTTAGATGGTACAAGAGTAGCAATCTTTTAATTAACAGTACCAATTAATTTTATTCATATGTTTATCTATGTTACTATGATATTATAACAAAGAAAAACTTGTCAACTATGCCATATATTTATATTAAGTATTAACCCACCAAAACTTGTCATGCATATCTTATCATTAGTTTACAAATTGACCTTATCTTATTATTAGAAAAGTTCACTCGATCATATTTGCTTATAAATTTAAGATATGTGAGAATTCAAAAATATTTAATTTAAAATATAAAAAATATACTACATTTATAATAGTACTTATAAATTTAAAATTTAGTCCGCCGAATACAACATCTACTAATATATACATTAACTTCAAAGATTCTGCCTTATGGCCGTCGAGTCGATTACGTCTTGGTCTTGATCATGCTGACTAGTTTGGGGGCATATATTAAGTAGAAGTGTGTTACTTTATATTTAGTATTTAATTAGTGCGTTAATGACTCTCTTTACATCTGATTTTGATCAACTTTATAAATTCTTTAAGATTTATTACTATATAATTATTACCACGAACGATTATTATACTATAATTTGAGTTCTTCCCGTCTCTGGTTTTTGTAACAAGCCGAAAGTATTAGATGTCCCTACATGCTTTCTTGGCTTGAAATACCTCCATGATTGATCAAAGTTTTGATTAGAGTACCATAAAAATGCATGCACATGATATTATATATTTCAGCGCAAAATATATATTAGTACAAATATAATCACTATATCCACATGTAAAATTTATGTTATCATTATCATGCAGGCATTAGAAGACTTGAGTAACGTATGAAGTTCCAGATCTATTACTCTTAAACATATATGGGATCGATGCTAAACAATTCGTTCAATGCACTTGATGATCATATATTAATATTACAGACCCGTACTGCAGTGGCGAAATGACCTATGGATTAGGGTGGGGGGTGTATGGGATTGCCTTAAAAAAAATTACATGTTCTTTTGTTTTATTTAAAAAAATATATTACGAGTTCTTTAGTATTGCATTAATTTAAGCTAACTAGGTGGTTGAGCTAATTAAGCCTGTTTGTCATGGAATCAATTAGCAAAAGACCCACTAATATAATAGATTCTAAAATTGAACTTCGATTGATCAGAAGCAAAATCATGCTTGTGCCTGTTTACCATCACAATATACTAATCATCTTTAACCAGCTTGGCGACCTTCCTTATACACATGCACTATTTTTTTATCAGGTGGTGACTACATCAATTTTAACTAATCAAAGCAGAGCCTGTTTCACATGGAACTTATAATTATCATATTAACACCCACTAATAATATATATGATTCTGATTCCTTGCCTAACTTCGATTGATAAGAAGCAAATTTAGCTTGTGCGTGCTCGCCATCACAACAATTCATGACCACGTTAGATACTCCTACTTAATCTTCGTCAACGTAATAACTGACACAGAAAAACAAATGAATCGACGTTCTTACCAAAAAGATGAAGACTAGAATATTCTGGGTTAGAGCGTATGTTTCCACCAAAAACTAGCGCCCATTTTTTACAACCACATATTATAAACACTAATCTTTCCAATATACACATTTGTTTGTTTATTTAATATATTGTGCGCACTCAACTTCCTTTGTCGGATAAGGGGATGGCTAATTCATAACAGCCTCTAACACCATCCCCTTGCGATCCTTATTTGAGCGCACCATCCAAACCTGCCCACCTGCAATAAACCATAAGACATCAGCATGCACTAGAAACCCTCATACTATCACAATTCATTGACAATTTTATATTACAAAGAAGAAAAGAAGGCGTATACCCCTCGCCAATATGGTGTTTTCATGAGTTGGCTAAGCTTGATCATTATCTTTGAGGAAATACATTATAGGCACTGTGTATGTGTATGCGTTGTGTTTAATCTAAGTGTTTTTGTGCTTATGGATAATGAATCCTCAAGGTCTCGTTAATGCAAGGAAGAACAGGTCCTCTCTTGACATGGCGCATAATTGGGTGCCCCTTTTGGCTGCTTATATATACCTCAAAACCAGTTTTATTTTGGCAGTGGTCAGTAGTAGTTCTCAGTTGTTTAACATCTGGGAAAGGAAGTAGTGTGGTGCACTCATGGATAGTACCCAAAATGGTTTAGGGTCATACTTGGGTTTTATGAGGAAGATGAAATCTTACATTGCTGTAATATGTCTGCAATTTGGGAACGCAGGAATGTACATCATAACCGTGCTTTGTCTTAAGAAGGGAATGAGCCACTACGTTCTTGTTGTCTATAGGCATGTTGCAGCCACTGTAGTCCTTGCTCCCTTTGCCTTCCTCTTGGAGAGGTTCCTCCAATTCTCTACCCTCAGTACCATTTTCTTCTCCTCGATCATCTCGAATCAGTTCTATCAAATAATTGATTTTAACAAGTGCACTTCAAATGCAGGAAGGTGAGACCAAAGATGACATTCACCACCTTCCTAAAGATATCTGCTCTTGGGTTGGATAGAGTAAGGTTTATACGTACATGATTAGTTGTTGCATAGGAGCTTCCATGTAACTTCGTATAAATCAACTCTCTTGTTGCAGACCGGTGATTGATCAGAACTTGTACTACGTGGGCATGCAGTATACATCGGCTAGCTTTGCTTCGGCCATGTTTAATGTACTCCCCACCATCACCTTCATCATGGCCGTCATTCTTCGGTGAGCCATAATTATCATCTTTAATGCATTAAAATGTTCGGATTGATTGCAACTATAACCAATGAATCAACGAGATTATATGATTGCACCATTTTGTCGACGTTGTTTGATCAAGAATGGAGAAGGTGAAGATCAAGAAATTGCCAAGCCAAGCCAAGGTGGCCGGCACGCTCATAACCGTAGCAGGGGCCATGTTGATGACACTATACAAAGGCCCCATCATAGAAATGGTATGGTCCAAAGGAAGGACTCAACATGCATCCACCAGCTCTACCGGAAATCAGGATTGGATCAAAGGAACCATCATGCTCTTTGGTAGCTGTTTTGGTTGGTCTGGATTCTTTGTCCTTCAAGTGAGTCCTTAGCAACTCTACTATAGATCAATTAATCCCACTTTAAACATTATGTTAATGTGACTAATCACACCATCGTTTCTTGATAAAACTAGAGCCATACGCTCCAATCATACCCAGCAGAGTTATCACTAGCAACCTTGGTGTGCTTCATGGGACTGGTCCAGGGAGCTGCTGTGGCTTTGGTCATGGAACGCCACCCTGCTGCTTGGTCCATTGGCTTCGACACTCGACTTCTTGCCCCCATCTATTCGGTAGCTAAAGATCAGAACAAAATTGGATTTTGGTTTGTATATGTTGGGTACATGATTGGCACTGATTATATCTTGTTAAACTGTGGAAACAAAACAGGGTGTGGTATGTTCCGGTATAACATATTATGTCCAAGGAATAGTGATGAAGGAGAGAGGGCCCGTCTTCGTCACATCGTTTAATCCGCTGTGTATGATCATAGTTGCCACCCTAGGATCCATCATCTTAGGAGATGAGATCAGCTTGGGAAGGTGAGTTGCTACTACAGTTCTTTAATTTTGCCAATCTACGTAGACTCCAATTTCCCTATAATTTATGGGTTCTATCTCACTTTCAATGGCAGGGTGCTTGGAGCAATAATCATAGTGTTAGGGCTCTATTTTGTGGTGTGGGGTAAAAGCAAAGACCCCATAAGCTCTTCAACAGAGGCTGACGAAAAGAAGACAATGACTAACCTACCAACCACAATTTACAACATTGACAAAACCAAATCCAATGAAAACGACGCTCAAAATGGTATTTCCACGCCAGAGCTTCCTGCAAAAAACCTGCCCCAACCATAATATTGATTGGTGTTGTCAATTATGTATAGTGTAAGCCTATCCATATGAGTGAAAAGGAGAACTAATTTGAAGAGTGGAATTGTAGGTCATTTGTGTGGGAGATATATAGTTCTAAGCTGGTCTCATGGCCGTGTGAGATGAGATTCTATTCTATATATCCTATGTAACCTGTATTATCTAATCAATATAAAAAGTTTCCATTGTGTATGAAACATAAATATTCTGCTGTAATTAGAGCTTTTGCATGTCCTTTCAAAGAACGATTAAAGAATCTGTTTGAGTTATCCTAAATTTGGTGAGTCATGTGTCGTTTGTTGTCAGCACAGGCATAGCAATTGGACAAAGTGGCTCTTCATACCAAAAGCTTGTTCCCTAGATGGACAAGTGACATAGGACACTAATGTTTGTTTAGATTTATATATATGCATGTATAAAAAGAGGAGTCAAATTAAGAAGAGAGTGAGGGAATAGATGGGAGATGATCAGCTTCCTTGATCTGTTGAGAAAGAGAGATGGCTACTGAGAAAGTAGATTGAACTAAGAGGACAGGACTTGATTTCTTCGTAACCATCGAATCCTTAAAGAACAAAACTACCGTTCTTTTTGTTTTTTTCGGACAACACTTGTGTTCTTTGATATCTAATGCAGAGCATTCATAACGGTGCAACTTTTTTGACCATGTAAATACATACATTATTGAAGTTGTAAATAATTTTTATTCTTTTTTTGACTAACCTTTGTAATGTAAAGGATATTAGTTCAATGCAAAGAAGAGTTCTCTATCTCTTTCGACTTCTCTTTTGCTTATCTTGTAACTATTATTGTTTTCGTTCGGTAATGTAGCAAAATTTAATATTTTGGTATTGAAATATTCACCGGGCGAGTCATTATGAGCCAAAGTCCCATCAGTATATGAGTTGATCATTAAATTATTAAACTAGTTCGTAGGTTAAGCCTGTAGTTGAATACGAAGCCATGAATTTGGCTACCTATGTACTTACCATGGGTGTGGTTACAACATAAATCTGAGTAAGAGCAAAAAATTAGGTCATACAATAAGGTTGCTATAAGCAAATTCTTTTCATCAATCAAACTCTTGCATGCCCATACATAGAGTACTTTGAATTACGAAAATATGACATATACTTAGGTTGTTCATCTGCATGAGTCTAGATGAATTTTGCTTGACTTGAACTCCAGTAGACCTTCGTCTACTTTAGATTGAACTCTGTTTATAATTATATTCTAATTGAGCTTAGTTCATTTGTACTTACATATAATAATTATAATTATAAATTTTAATTAATAACTTAGGTATCACAATTATCAATATGCATATTACCTTCCATTATTCAAAATTGTTATGAATTTTGCTCTTTTACAATTTGAGTTATATTTCTTGAACTGAATTTGATATAATGCATCAAATCTACTTTTCACCGCACAAAACATCAGCTTCTATATTTTATTGATACCTTTTTACACAAGTTTTTTGGGTCTACCTCTGCCCCTCTTTCGCACATCTTAAAATTTCAACTTGCATAAATCATTACAAAACTATTAAGTAGGGGTGCAAGTGCTTACCCAATTTACTATTTCACCAAATGTTTCAAATTAAATTAAAATAAAATGACCAAGTAATTTCTTACCATTTAAAAATGATAAAAAATAATAAAATTAACCGCACCACTTTCATTTTAAACTATTAATGGCGGAAACTTCTATCGTTACCATTTTTCTAATTTACCACTCATTTAGTTAGTTGTTTATTTTTTGTAGTAAAAGTACAGTATTATCAATCTATATAAATAAAAATGATTATTTTTAATATATTTAATTAATATTTTATATTATTATATTTTTAAAAAGTTGGTTTAACTTACAGTGAAGTTTGTGATCTTGACATGAGCTTTTATGTTGGCAAAGAGTTATAAGCTCAAATTAAAATTTATTAATTGTTAACTATTTACTAGCAATTAAAATAGTCAAAACATGGTACCGATAGATAGTTAAAAAGTGGTAAACATTTGTGATCATGGTAAGTAGTCAAAAAAGTGATAAATATAATGGTAAATACGTAAATGCACCGCTTGGAGCCCTACCATTGAAGGATTTTCTTTGAAACACTCAAACTATGGAAAGATGGATAAGCTAAAAATGATTTGTTGTTTTGCCAATGTGACTCCCTAATTACTATAAATTTATGGAGACCCCCAAAGTAATTATACTAGGATTTTTCACTCATGTTGAGGGGTGTAATCAAGTCAAGCTAACTCATAAGTAATTAAAAGACGTTTGATTTGATTTAAACTCGTGCTTGTTATTCTAGAACTTGAACAAATGTTTGGCTTGATAATAATAATTCAATGAACTTTGAACAATGATTGAACAAAGCACTATTCTGTTCAGTTCAGATTGAAACTTGAGCCTGATACATTTTACCATCACAAAATATTCTAAGTAATGATAGCATATATGCCAACTGAATTCTATGTGTTAAAATTTTATCACTTACACTTGTATATTGAAAACTATTACGATAAAAATTGATTTTGGACTCAATAGAGTTATCAAATAGCTTGCTCAATTCGATTTAATTTAGCATGAAATTAGTTTAATTAAGCACAAATAAAACTTTGGAATGTAAGTTTCATTTTATAACTTGGTAACAAAGTAAGCTTGTGTAAATTAATTTATAATAAATTGAACATGAACAAAGTGGTGTTGTACATTATCCACATATCCACAAGTTGCGTGGTGTGTTAGACCGTGATTCGATGTCGACCATATCAATGTCGCGCCTGTCACACTTTTATGTGTCTATACTGAATGGCTAGGAACCCTTGAGCCGAGACTAAGAGACCAGGCAAGGGTCCCCAACTCTTTGTAGTGCCCGAGTTTGGCTGTGGCTCAATCCAGAGCTTGAGCTCGACCTCGGGCCGGCTGACCCACTTTGGCTTGGCAGCGATTGTGTCTGCCCCCTTATGTCTAAGGGCTCTTTCACATAAAAGCTGTAGTGGTCATCTTTTTGTAGTTTATATTAAAAATAAAAACAAAAAGGAGGCCTTTGAAAACTATATATAAGTACCTTGACAAAATTATTATTTGTAATTAAAGGTATTAGTTTTTTTAATATAACTTTATACTTTTATTATTACAAATAGAAGCATTATATTCTAAATTATATAAAATAGGGTCTACAATGAGTTTAGCAATTCTTAAGTATGTAGAATTTCTAAATTAACAAAATAATAAATATTGACTAATTAATAAATAATAATACATAAATATTTAAATAAATATAATAGAGAAGGTACTATATATATATTAAATAAATATATACTATAATAAAAATCAAGTATTACAAATAATTATTGTAGAGAAAGAGTTTAATTAAAGTTATTATATCCTAAATCAATTTAAATTTATGTAAAAACATAAGTTATTTGAAAATAAATAGTCAAAATCATATATTGATGTTCATTGCGCTAGCATGCCATTAATTTTATTATATACTTGAACTCCTTCACAAACAATCACTCTTTGTTCTTGAAGGATAAACAACTCTTTGTTCTAGAAGGATAAATAAATACACTCAGCTTTTTTTATTTTTTTCAGTACAAATTCCAATTTTGAAGTCATTATTGTGAGAATCGGTTTGAACTGTTTTGATTCAACCGATTCAACAAGATTCTGTTAGCTAGGACCCGGGTAAAAAAAACAACCTTGATTTACTAGAACCAATTTTTGAATTGCCCAATTCAAATCATATTTGAGTGATTCATAAATAATTCATGAATAACATCCTCACTTGCTAAATTTTGTATATATTAATATTTTATAATTATGTAATAGATAAAAATACAATCTATGTGAAATATAAGAGAATTCAACTAATCATTTTTTTATTACTTACATTTTTACCCTATCTATGATGTTTATTATTTTACAATTTATAAAATTTGCTTAAGAATAGTTTATTTTATAATCAAATATAATTTGATAAAAAATTACTTTAATATTATTTTTTATTTTAAGTTTATTATCCTCGATAAACTCATTTTCATAAAAACATAATATATACAATTTTACTAAGTTTGCCGATTTAAAATAACCCATAAATCGGTCTGGTCAAACCTTCTGATTCAAAGTTTTTAAAAATTTGATTCAATTACCGATTATAATTTTTATCACGAAGCATTACAAATGAAATAATGAAAACAGACGAAAAAAAAACAAATGCCCCCGTTGGATCACAAGTCCGCGAACGGTCGAAAATATTTAAAACTTCGAAAGCGGTCTCCTTCCAATCTTCATATATGTTACCCGCCAAACGACCCTCTTTTTCGAATTTCGAACTTCCAATTTTTCCCCCGCCCCGGTTCTCTTCTTCTTCTTCTTCTACTTCTTCGTCTTCTTCGTCTCATTCTTCTCCTTCTACTCCTCCACTCCTCCATTTCTCTCTTCTCCATATCCAACCTCTCCCTCTCTCTCTCCTCCATGAAACGATTCTCACAGGTCCCCTTCTCCTAACTCCGTTCTTTCTCCTTCTTCCACATTCCACTTTTTATTTGTTTCTTTTCTTTTATGATCACTTTTGCTTTTGTTTACTTCGGCATTCATGCCATTCCTTGTTAATCTGGGTTCTTTTTGGCTTTCTTGCCATCCATGTTAGTCTGGGTGCTCTTGTGTTGAAAGCTTTGTTATTATGTTGTGTCCGTGCAAGCAGTTACTTCTTTGAGTAGTTGAATAAATCATTAGCCCTTTTAATATACTTCAAACTGCTTCAATTAAGTGCACATCTTGCCATCTTAACGTAATTGATTAACTGTTCTTCTACGAACACTCTATTGAATGTTATGTCGTTGTTTGCAACCTGTTTGTTGATATGCCTGAATGTGCTTGGTTTGGTTTTTTTCTTTTAATTCTTGAAATGAATGTGTTTGGCGTTTTGATTCTAATGTCTTTGAATGTAGATGGATGGCATAGATGAATTGCCGGATGCCATTGTCCAATACATCCTCAACCACATCAACCACGCCCGAGATGTGGCTTCCTGCTCCTGTGTCTCCAAGCGCTGGAAGGAATCCGTGCCTTACATCAAAAGCCTCTACTTTCCACGGAGTGTGTTCGATAACTCGCGGGTGGATCTGGATGCTGCTTTGAACAGGATGATCTGTTCGGTTGAGTGTTTGGAGGAGCTGACAGTGTACTGCCCTTTTTCCAGTGCCAGCCTTGCCCATTGGCTGTCGGTTAAAGGTGGGCAGCTACGCCACCTTGAGCTTCGAATGGATACACTCTCAGAGTCTGTGATGGGGGATGGAACACCCTCCAAAATTGACAGTGTTGGATTGGGGACGGGTCTTGAGTCCCTGGTCATGTGGGGTTTATCTATGACTAGTTCACCCAATTGGGGGGTGTTTCATAGGCTGAATAGTTTGCAGATAACAGCGGCAAGGTTGAAGGACGATGCTCTGGCAGATGCAATTAGGATGTGTCCGAATCTTAAACATTTGGCATTACTTGGTTGCGACGGATTGCATTTTGTTTCAATTGAACTGCCTCAACTCGAAGAGTGCAGGTTGGATTTTTATGGGAAGGGGGATTGCTCACTCAATCTTAGCTCCCCGAAGCTAAATTCTTTAGAGGTTGATGGCTGTGGTTGGGTGCAGGTCAAGAAAACCATTGCTTGAGGAATCTTACTATCTCAAACAATGAAGGTAAGTTGTCCTCCCTGATTACTAATTTGTTATCCTAAAATGTTGTCATGTAATATTTTTGTTATTGATGGTACACTACAAATGTTAGGCAAAGTTTGCAGAGTGGAGTTTGGTAAGCTTCCTTGTTTGGAATTCTTAACTGTGAGAGGAGTTCAGTGGACTTGGAGTGCTATTAGTTCTATTCTCCAAATTGCAACTGAGGTGAAACATCTCATAATGAAGGTGGAGTTTACCGGTGATTATGATCAGCTGGAGCCGTTCCCGGTGATTGATTTGGTTGGCTTCTTCAACTGCCATCCAAAACTTCAAACATTTGGCATTCACGGGGCCATGTTTGCAGCTCTGTCCCAGAAGGACAGCTTAAAAAATGTGAGCTTGTTGGCATTAAATTTAAGTTGGATACATTGATGGTCAATTTTGTGCTAACTTTTATCCATTGCATTTCAGCTTGATTCGAAATTTTCCATACCAAGTTTGGAGGAAGTGATGATCACTGTAAGATCATCACTTAATGCAGAACAGAAGATGAGTACCCTGGAGTCCCTGCTCAGACACAGTAGCAGGTTAAAGAAAATGGTTGTTAGGATCTCCCAGATGAAAAACTGCCACATCAGTGCAGATGAATTTTTTGAGGAAGTTTGCAAATTCAGAAGCCTCAATTACAAGACTGTTCGGGTAGAGTAGGAGCAAAATAACGGCATTGGCTATACACCACGGACATGCTCCCAGTGAGAATTTTTTGACTGTATCCATTGTTTGATGGTCTATTGTTTTATCCAGTCTCAATTTCAAAATTGACGAAAATTTTCAAATGAGCTTATAACAAATAAAAACTTCTTTTTTGCTGTCATTGTTCAAGACCCAGACCTAGCTCTAATTCAGCTTTATCATCGGAGAGCCCTTTCTTTTCCGCTCCGGCTGGTGTTTGACCGACTCGAACTCTTCTGACGGAGTTCGGCCTTTAGACTACCCATTTTGTTTTTTATTTTAAAAAAAACTTAAAGCTAGCTAAATTTTCTAGGCAGTTGTTTTTAAAACTAAAAATTTGAATCGACGAAGATAGAAATGGCTGAATTCAATTTTATTTTCTGAGGAAGTGATCTCTAAGAAAGCTCAATTCGATGCCATTGGTCAAGGTCATGTAAGCAAACTTTTTTAAAGCTGTTTCTCTATGGAATATATTTATGAAAAACTTTTCTTTAAAATAGTTTTTTAACTTGTGGAAGGCCATAAACTGATGTTTCAAAAATTATGACTGTTAACAGACAACTATTAAATCATGAAAGATTGGTGCAAAACGATGTAACTTCTGTAGGGGGATTGAGGCGCAAGACCTCATCCTTGTATTAGCACCAAGAACATAGATAAGTTCCTGGTTTACAAAAGAAACATTGTCTTAAGAAAGGATTTGAAATACAAGATGCTTAGCAGCTAATGACAAAGGGTCACAAAGATATAGTCCTTTCATTTTATTAACAAGCCTTTTTATTTTTACATCCCATGTGCAAGTTCACTTGCAACATGTTTTGTTCCACATCAATTATACGTACCTTTGGAGCTACACGTTTGCATTTACAACAAAACTTATGCACATTTCACCAATTTTGTTCTAAACGGGAGAATAAACTAACAACTAAAAAGAAAAAAGAAAAAAAACACTAAGAAAACGCTAGCAAGAGGAAAACTTTGCTTCGGAAATATTCTTTAGATGAAATTTCAGTTGAGAGGCCCCAGTTCAGGCGTACTAGAACCGGTTGATTTATTCCTTTTCTCGCTTAGTTTTTTCAGAATGCATGCCACTGCTAGTTTTGCACTCAGACTCGACTGACCGCGGGTCAAGCAAACAATTCCACCAAGGAGAAGCAGACCATTTGCTACCAGTAGTTTTGAAGGCTTTTTAAACGAACTCCTCAGATTCGCTTTCCTTTCCAGAGGCAAAGTTTCAGAAGGCCTACCTTGAATCACCTTGTTCGCCAAATCCAAATCTGATGGAACCTGGACAAGAAAGGGCTCAGGCATGTATAGATTAAGGTCACAACTAACCGAAAAAATTGGCAGCAGCGAAAATTAGTGCAAGAGGATTGACGGGTGCAAATGAGGAAACATATCAAGCACATGAAGACACTTTAACCCAAATAGTTGTGTCCAAAATGAATCATACAGAAACACAAGTAAAAGCATACGAAAATCAGGATTTGAAAAAAAGAGAAGTAAATATAATGAAATAAGCGAAGTGCATGATAAAAATGACAACACCACAAACATCCCCACCTTTTGAACAAGTTTGACAGCTGAAAGGGTCGATGATAAACCATCATGGCTCATGGAGGAATATTTTCGTAAAGCAGCATCCATTTTACATATATAACTCCAAATTCCTTTTGAAAAAGCAAGTTTAGCCATCTCCGCATTCAAACCAGCATCTTCTTGATGCACCATGGCAATCTCACAGGCGTCTCTGCCTGGAACTACAAAAGGGACACAAGACATTTGACACACATCTTAAGGCATTTAATAAAAATCAATGGAAGCATTCCAAGCATATATAAAGTAAAGCAAGTGATAGAGTTTAATTCTGACCTCTCCTAATTCTCCAACCCGACCTGAAAAATCTGACTCGGACAAATTTACTTTGCCTTGGAGCCAGAGGTGACTCACATTCCTTGAACAAAAAACCAGGATTTTGATTAAGGAATTTAGATAACAAAATAATTAACATAAAAGATAATCAAATTAATGAATTTACCAACTGAATAAGAAATTTCTTTTTGCAAGTTACAAGTTGGACAAATAAGTAGGACTGTCAAGGTATCTATAAAACGAATGTTATCAGTTAACACAAGTAAGATAAGTAAAAGTCACATATTAATTCATTTATACTGGAATTAGTATGCGTATAGCAGTTCTACTTCCATTTCATTGTCAAGATAGCAAAGAGCACAGTAAGACTTATAATTAGAGTGATGGATTACATCAGATATGTAAATCATTGACTGCAAACATTATTTTCATAAATTCAAGACAATAACACCTGACTTTGAGCTAGTGAGACCAAATGATTTCCGAAATTGGCATAGAACATGAAGACTGATTGTATCATGATGAAAAAACTGAAGACAATCACAAATCTAGCATGTATAAGTGCATAAAAAAAGAATAGAAGCCACCATTGGACATTGTCTAGCTTACTTTAGAAAAACAATAGAACATTTTCTCATTTCCCTCCCATAGACGCCAAGCCAACACATACTCTCTGGGCGTTAACAAGGGAAATTTTTTATTGTACGCCCGATTTCTATCCCAGTGGCTTCATCAATCTGCAGCTGTTCATGTGCAACCAATGTCTTATCCCATTTTTTTCTGTACTCATTGTCCATGTAAAAGTCTTTCAACAACTCTGTTGAGCAGTTTTCAAACGTAGTGACACTGAAGTACTTCAATGGACCATCCTGCATGTAGAATTTTAGTAAGATGATCATGATAAGTATAACCAATATAGCTTAATTGTTTTTTTTTAAAAAAAACACCAACCTTTGGCTTGCAGCATTTTGCTTTGTAGGAAAGTTTGTTGTTTCTCTTACTAATGACATCTTCCCATTTCTCATTTTCATCTAACTTTCCTTCCAAGTTACCGATTAAAGTTCTCAAATCTGTGTTTGGGACGATATTAGCAGTCCTACAAGCACATGCAGGTACATATATTATAAGGTGACTAGAGACCATCAAAATAAGAAATGAAAGCAAAGTCGTATTTGTAAGTTCTAACAACAAAACTTGATAACATTGAATCGCCAACTATCCATCCACCCAGTACACAGACCTACAAGTTATTACAGAATACGGGGCTTTAATTCTGCAACAGGCAGCAGATGCCCCAACTCAGAATATTGAAGCCTAAAACTCCATGACACTAAATTATTGATCATTAACACTACCATGATAACCTGTACATAAGCGAGTAACATGGCTTCCTTAACTACTCGTTTAATACTAGAAACAGTTGACATGATTTGTCACCATATATGATGAAATAGACTAACATTAGCAAGTTCAAAGCTAGATGACTATTGGTTTGTAAAAATAAATAAATTAAATTCATCAGTAAATCCACCAAACACCCAATCACAACCACAAGTAAGCATCAACAAGCAACGTCAAAAAACTGTCACACAGGCAACACATGCAACAACCAAACATGAAAAGAAAAAGAAAACCAAAATTGTGCCCACTCAAAAAAGCAACAAACTTTGTCCACAAACGCATCGATACATGATGAACAAAACCAACTTGATCTACAAATTAAACCAAAAAGAAAAAGAAAAGACGAATAATAATAACAATAATAAAACATACCCAGCATCGGATTTGACAGCCTCTACAGAAGGAAACGTCGCGCCCACTCCACCCGCCGCAACCCGCCGAGGAACCAACCTCCGAAGCTGCCAGAGAAGGAGGAACAGCAGGACGAGAAGGGTGGCCCAGCCGCCATGGCCGCCGCCGGACCAGAAATCGGCGGGACCGAGCAGGACATGGAGGGCGATCGGCGGCGGAATCTGGAACTTGGCCATGCGAGCGTTGAGAATCTGAGATGGGTGGTAGAGGAAGGTTGTGCTCCTTCCTTTCTCTGCCTCAGTCGTTGCCTCAGGTAGCGCTACTAACCCTTGTTTCC
The DNA here is from genome assembly GCA_033002965.1 of Piper betle. Lineage (NCBI taxonomy): Eukaryota > Viridiplantae > Streptophyta > Magnoliopsida > Piperales > Piperaceae > Piper > Piper betle. The sequence goes on from JAURVB010003732.1 coordinate 19,632, forward strand.
CGACTCTTTTCTTCCCCTCCTCTTCTATCTACCGGCTCTCAATCGTCCTTATTTTTTTTCTTAAAAATTATCGATGTTGATGCATATTATTATTATTATTATTATTATTATTATTATTTTTATTATTATTATTATTAATTTTATAAAAAAATAAAAAAATTACAATTTAAAAATATTTTGTATATTAATTATATTTTAAAAGTAATTTTACTCGGATATAATTTGACGTACTTAAAAATTAGGTTGAGTATATAAATTATCATCCTTGTCAACTAAGAATGGTCCGATCTAATTACCCTCGATAGCTAAGGATTTAATTGTCATAATTACATCTAAGTAGGTATTAGTCTTGAACACATCTACTAATATGGATAAATTGAATTTGGCTTTAGATTTATTTTTTAAAATATATTTTTATTATAAACAAATAAAATACTAGTTTGATTTAATTAATTTTTTTAAGCCCAATCTAAATTTCATTAAACTTTAAATATTTTTTAACTCAAACGCAGATATATCATAAAATCATAAATAATAAATAAGATATCCTTCGTTCTTAAATAATATATCTTGCTACCCGCAAATTTTTTATAATAAAAAGAAGTGGGAGACACAAAGGAGGCTTATCCTGTGGTAGGTCCCTTTTTATTTTCAAAGGGAGTTTAGGTGGTCCTAATCAAACTTTAATAACTCGAAAAAAAATAATATATGCTCAAATTATTCTGATTGACATTTAAATATTAATTAATATTTAAAATAACGGAAAATTTTTCTAGCTATAGCCGCATGAGACTTGCAGTAAAAGAATGTAGCCAAAGTCTACATGCATCAAACCCTAGTATAGTTGACATCTTCCAAGGATGGTGGTTTTTTTCTAATATATTTTTTATGAAAGACGTTGTATTATTAACAGAAAATATTAGAAATAGGCTCTAATTTTTTTGATAATAAGATAAAATATAATAATTTAATATTAATGAGTCAGGCTATAATTTTAAAGATGGATTTATTTAAATAAAAAGATAAATTAAAAAAATTAACTTATTTATTATTTTATTTAATTGTATCTTGACCAGTTAAATATCCTATTTTTTATTAGAGAGTTCCTTTTTATAATTGGTTTGCTCTATTTTAAAAATTATTGAAGGGTAATCTTATCATGAAAAAAACTCTCTATTTTTCTGATAATTACCTAGATAACTACATCCAATATGTGTAAACAATACTACAAAAAATTCCCTTTTGATAAAAAAACTCCTATATCAAGTTTAATCACTAACATGGATATCTTTAGAAAAATTCATAAATATGGATAACTATCTTCGATAATATGTCATATATGTGTAGAATTTGCTCTCGCATCCCACGTAGAGACGCACATGCATGAGCTTTACGCCAATTGAAAGGCACAAAAAGCCAGAGCCGGGCCTACATGGTCTAGACGTGCGGCTAGAAAAATTATTGAATTATTCTGTCCTCACATATGTCATGTTGATATTATCCCTTGGAATGCTACATTTCCATGGCGTCTGCGCATGCTCAAAATGGGCTGGAGAAGAATGTTTATACTATTATTTGCTTGAATTTTTTTGTTCCTCCGAGGAGCATTGTTGATAGGGACGCTATACGTCTTTGCCATTGATTGGCATCATCGACGGTGGGGATGCTGGGCATCATTCCCCGGAGGAATTAAGAATAGTTCTATTTGCTCATGTGTCAAGATCTAAAACTAAATTATTTGAACTTCCACATTAGTGCATCATATCTTATGTTCATGTACACTTGTCATTAATTCTCAAACTTGATCATTTAAAATTTTGATGATAAAATATTATTCACATAGATTACATAAATAATTGTTGCTGTTAATTTTCAAACTTGAGTATTTAAAATTTTGATGATAAAATATTATTCATGTAGATTACATAAATTATTGTTTTATGATGAAGTTTGATTAAATTAGAGCAAGTTGATTGAATGGTAAATTGTGTTTGATTTAATTCGGAATGCTATAACATTTCAAATTGATTTTAGTCATTTGGACATGTTGCAGACCAAAAGTTGATCTCGTTAAAGATGGCTTGGACTTGGTCATAAATTCATCTTGTAGACTTTTTGAAAACCAAATTGGAGACTTTTGAAGACCAGATATTCAAGAGGAGTATAAATGCTTTGAACTTATTTGAAATTCAAATTTGAACGAGAAACTTGTAGTGGAGTTTGGAGGAGCTTTCTTCACATTAATGTACAAGTGGTTGAAAGCTATAGATTTATGTGATTATATAGCGAGCTTGTTATTAACGTGGAAAAAGAAGACTCCTATTTAAATATTCAAGTGTTGAATCATTCTAAAGTGGGTATAAATTCGGAATAAGGTTGAAGTGTTCACTTTGATATAAGCTTTGGATAAAGCTTCATTATTTTAACTTTAAGGTTTTTTAAGAGATCAGACAATATTTTTTGTTTTTCTATATCTCTTGTGTTGTAAAGATTATATTGATATTGTGTGTGGTGTATGCTTATACTATAATATATTTCAGGTAAGAAGTGAGGTTGAGTTATGTTGTAATTTTAAGTGTCAAGTTTGTTTGTGAAATTAAGTAAGAGTTTAGGGGGTGAAGGACAAGCTTGTGGCTTATCAAGCCAGCTCGGGGTTAAGTGTGGTGAAGGACATGTGGACTTGTGAAATACATGGGTCTTATTTGGTGAAGGACAAATTGTTGTATATTTAAATTGTAACACACTTTCGATTTGACCATAATAAAATATATAAGTCTTATCTAATTGTTCAATACGGTGATGTAGAAGAAAAGCACGTATCAGTTGGAAACTCCTTTAAAAATCCTTGTCTTGAATTCATTTTTCTTACTCTTTTGTTCTTTAATTATTTTTTATTAATATACAAATTATTGCCATTAGTTTGTTTGAATTTGTTTTAATAATACTTGTTGTGATTATTTCTATATAGTTATTTATATTTGTTTAATATTTTTATATGACAAGATCTTATTTTTAATTCTAATTCTTAATTAGGTGTTTTAAATATTTTGTTGCGTATGGAATCGTTCTTTTCGCTTACAACTCCAACTCTCTTTACTCTGTACGCCAAGAGTATTGTATAATCGGAAACTCATCAGGTTCTTCGAAGTTTGCCTCTTATAAGAATTTGAGTACTTGGAATTCCCTCAATATACCTTCCATCCATTGTTTCAAGAGTAAAACTCTTTAAATGCCTCTCAAGTATCATATCAAAGGAATAAAGAGGGAAAATATCAATTTTATTTAATTTTCAAATAAATATAGAAAGCAATGTTTACCTAATAAAACTGAGAAATTCAAACCTGCAAGAAGAAAAATATACTTACATCGTAGAGTCAATGACAAAAATTCATATATACTACATGATTTTGGCTAAATAAATTCATTGCAAATGACTTCATTAACCTCCAATATTCCCTATGTTTTTTTGAACACTCCATTTGGCCTAATCCATACACCCTAATCAGCACATTGCTTTGGTTTGCAACCTTATAACATACCACTTTTCGCCAGTTCAATGCTAACAGGAGGCACAATATAGCGTTCCTCATTTATGGTACAGTACATCTGCCTACATATACACAAATCTTGAGGAATTTAATAGTTAGCACACAAGCTAGCCCCATAGATTAAATGTACTTATTTGTGTTCGAAACGATCATACCCAATTATGGCCAATAATGAATATATTTGGTTCAACTAGTGATATTAAACTTATAAATAAAATATATTAGTAGGCATTAAAAATATTTGTTGTGATTAATATATTTAATTAAATGAAGATTTAAATATGTCAATTACAATATTGGTCGGGTGGAGGAGCAAAAAAAAGCATTGGATATACACCACATACGTGCTCCTAGTAAGAACGTTTATATTGTATTCATTGTTTAATGGTCTATTATTTTGTCCATTAAAATTTTAAAATTTACTAAAATTTTAAACTGAGCTTTTTATCAAATTAAAAAAAGCTTTGTCTGTCACTGATCAAAACCCAGATTTGGCCGGAAATCGGTTAGGTAATCGGAGCGGCCTTTTCCTTTCAGTCAAGCTAGTTTGTGGGATTCAAATTTAATGTTTTGGACAGAGTTAGGCCTTTCAACGACCTTTTCATTTTAAAAACTTTATTGACTTTTTTATTTAAAAAATAAAAAACCAAATCTCAAGTTAGCTAAATTTTCTAGTTTGTTGTTTTAAACAATAAATTTGAATTGCCGAAGACATAATAGGTTAATTCAACTCATTTTCTTAAAAAAGTATTATCTAAAAAAACTTAATTTGACCGTTATTGTTATCAACTATCTCCTCATTCAATAAAATATTAAATGTGCATCTCTAAAATCAGAGTCTACCTTTAGCATAGGCTACACATAAATTCAAGTAAATGATACATTATTCAACACGTTATTATGGGAAATAAAATTGATCCTCTTTTTTCTTAGCAAATATTTCTTTTATAACTCATCATTATTCATTTTGACCAACCAACAACCCAACACCACCTCTAACATTGTTTTTATTCTTTTAATAAAAGAACAATTCCAAATTGTTGGCAGTATTTTCCTAATTGCCCATAAAGGGAAATTCAAAATATTCAAAATGATAATTATTTGTACCGCTGTCTTCCTCATTGCATAAAGCTAGGAGGAAACAATGAAGAGTACGGGAAAACAGTGTTAACGTACAATACTAACATTGTAAGAGATTTCGTGATTTTGACCCGATTGGAGATATTTTCTGTTAATTCTGCTCAACAATTAAGGTATATTTATTTATTTATTTTACCTTTCTTATGTATATTTGTATTAATTTATTAATTAACATGAGTAATTCTTTTAAACCGGATTAGTTTAATTATTGTGTTAATTAAAATAATTAACACAAGGAAAAAATGATTTCCCACTAATTGAGCACAATTCAATAATAAAATAAAGAATGAAAAAAAATTAAGGGTTGTCTAAGTCGTCGGTATAATTTGTACTTTATGATTTGTCCATAACCAGTCAGATAAATAGATATGGATGACACACCTTCAGTCATGACTTAAAACATGGACCAATTTTTTTACTTTAAATACCAGACCATACACTCATTTAATATTTTCGGACAATAAAAATGTTTATTCCTTAATTATTCATGTTGTATATGCCATGTACAAATTGTCCATGGTGTGACTCATCCAATATGATGCTGGACATGTTATCAAAAAACAAAACATTCTTTAATTTCCTTATTAAAGCTTTAATTTTAAATAAAATTATACTGATGATAAAACCATCTTTATAAAACCTAATGTTCTTCAAATTAAATAATAAAGAAATAAAATTAGATAGCAGAAATATAATTGAATCCATGAAAGAAAATTGATTCTTTTCTTCTTGAGGATTTTGATTTTCTAAATACAATATTAATTTTTAAGACCAAAGTTTCTGGATGATGGGATGTCAGAACGAAAACTATATATGAATTTGGAGACCATAACCCCATATTTATAGTTTTATTTTTCATATTTTTAATTTACCCCTCATAAAAGAGAAATTATAAAAATGATATCTACACATTGAATCCATACCCATGTTAATGGCCCATAAACCTTAAGTTTAATAGATCAATTTAATTTAGGTCAACCTTAAATAATAACATATGATACAATTCTAGATTCATGTATGTATTTATACCCAACATTCAACAAGACAAACCCAATATACATAATAGAAAAGAACTAGCAACAACATAACAAAATTGTCGTCTTCTCTATGCACCATCATACTTGGCCTGGATCAAAATCTCTACGCCGGCAATGCCACCAAAGTCGTTGTCATCGTGGATGGGCTTGTCGCAGGATCAATTGGATCACTAACCATGACAATTAATTATTCATGATAATCTCTCAATTCATCATAAACTTGTCACTCGCACCAAACTTCTATATCTCTATGAAATTGTGTATGCAAAATGATACTTTAAATTTTACCCTTAACAATTACCAAAGACATATGAATATATCTCTATCTCACATGTGAATCACCTAAAACAGATGAACAAAGACTATTTTATTCAATAACAAATTTAATCTTTCTATCTCTAGACAAAATCAAATCTCTAAATATAACAATAGATGACCAGTCTAATGATAGCATTAAGAACGAAATAAAATAGATGATTCAACATCACATCACATAGATAAAATTAATAATCGTTATTAATCCATGACTAGGTGTCATTGAAAATCCTAGAAAAGAGTTTACTCCATAAAATATTCGATTAAACTCAAGAAATTTATTTGTGATATGAAAGACATCATTTAATTACAAAGAAAACTAAATCAAAATAAGAAAAAACTCTTTTTGAGAAAGCATCTTCTTCTTTTGATCCAACTTCTTCGTCGTTCTTTCTCGTCTTTCGTGCTATTGCTTAGCCATCCAGAGTTATTTTTTTCTTCCTCCCTTTTCTCTTTAAAACCCTAATCAAGTTTATAAATGATGCACCCAATAGTATATAAGTGGCGCCCACCATAAAATCCTGAAATACTAAAAATTTGTTTTTTCGCCACCAATGTTGAGCATTCTAATTTCCGGTGCTAGAGCGCTTTGGTCTTGACTATAATTCCTTCTAAACTACAAGGCCAGTGCTCAAGTGCTCAGAATCCTAGCGCTCGAGCGCTCTGAATCCCAGTGCTCAAGCACTCTGAATCCTAGTGCTCAAGCGCTCTAAATCCCAGCACTAGAGCGCTAGGGTTTCGGCCAAAACACCAAATTATGCTTTTTCGACCCGAGTTCGTTCTGAATTCATTCTGGGTCATCTTCTAACTCTTATGCCCTGCCAAAATAATATTAATTAGCACTTTTTACACCAAAATCACAATGATTTCTTGTTTTATTAATAATACCTGATAAACTCCTAAACTAATAAACTTAAAATAAAAATCACTCAAAACATGACAAAAACTCAATATAAAATATAAAGAATAATCTCTTTTACAGAGTTATCACACCCCCAAACTTGAATATTTGCTAGTCCCGAGCAAAACTTAAACTAGATTCAACTCATTTCTCTAATCCACACAATTCATCCAACAAATCAATTTATAACTTTTCATTAGTACAAGAGTATTATTTCTTGAAATCAAATAATAGCATTCTAAAATTCACAAGATATTAAAATTGCAAAATAAAGATGCAAACATAATTCCCAAGACGAAAAGAAAATAGAACTCCCAAACTTATCTCTCAAATGAGTTTAGAATCAGCTTATACTATCATCTAATACAATTAAATCAAATTCTCCATAAATTCAAGTATCAATTTTCTCTCCACTAATATAAGACCCTTGTCAATCCGGATCAATAGGACTTTATAGGTTGTAATGGACTAGGCTAAAGGATAAAAATTGATATGAAGATCAAAAACAATAAACCCTAGCTCAAGACTTTTTCCAAGCTTGAAATAAATTAATTTAAATCCTTGTCAACAACAATGTCATCCAATTATTTACATTTTGCTTCGAAAAACACACATAATTGATAGAATAACCATGAGACACCACTTTTTTTATCACTCTTTATTCTCATTTAGTAATCAATTCATTCCAACCTTGGAAAAGGTCAATCACTAATGTTTTAGGTTAGGGTAATTAACAAACAAGGATAAATAAAATGAAATAAAGGCTAAGTCTATTATTATCATAGGATAACAAGAAGAACATGTTAAGTTTACGGCTCAAAATTGGTTGAAACAATAATAAATAATGGGGTAGCTTGAAAGGACTTGGTTAACAAACTTGCCTACATCAATTCCATCATGACAACTCACCTATGATTTTGCCTTAAGAAAAATTTTACTAAAATTCTAGATTATTTTCTTCAATTATATTAACAATAGCATAAATATCATCAGTGTAAAACCCCATTTCCAAGTTAGGGTTTTACCCGATTTTAATTTTTGCCCTGTTCGGGTCAGTATCGAGTCGGCTTCGACCGAGCTCGAGCCAGACCAATTTTCAAAATATGAGTATGGGACCTAGATGGCCATATGAGCATGTTATGGAGCTTGAGTATGCTCCGACATGCATATGATAGTTTTAGTTATGATATAGTAGAACATGATTTATCAGTGTATACATGAGGTATGCATATAATTTTTATGAGTTAGCTAGGGTTTTAAACCTAGATCTAGGCTGTTGTAGCGTTAGCATTTGTCTGGGATTTTTTTGAGTAATTCATTTACATGCAGCATAGTAATTTTGAATCACTTGATTGTGTCACTGTGGGCCCAACTTGATTGAGCTCAAGGTTCGAGGTCCATTTAACCTTCTTACTTCAATTTCTGCCTATAGAGTTACTTTTAGGACTCGAGTCAGTTTTGACTTTGGATGGTCTCAATCTGAGCTTTCCGTCCATATGCATATTGTATATACCCATAGGTGGGTCCTACTAGACCACAAGTTGTCGAACGTTCATATAGTGCCATGTGGCAAGATATGAGCCATCCATGTCAACCCTACTTTTATCCCATTTATATTTCAAACATTTTCATTGATTTTGAGAGTTATACCTTTTAGCGCTGCTCACAGCGGGCGAGTTTCCGCCTCATCCCCAGCCACCATATTGGTACGACCGTGACCACTTTGCGGTTGACTATTAGTCCGTACCCACGATCGCCACCGGCGCCGCCTCACTCCTTGCCAGCGATGACATTTTTGCTATCAATTTTTGCTGCCACTGCCACCTGTTTGGGCCTTTTTTCAGCCCTAGAGAGTGTCCTGCGGCGAAGCCGACCACCCCGATAGCTTCCTCTGCCGAGATCTTCCATTTAAGACCGATACCGACCTTCGCCGTGGCTGCGATCGCCGCCGGTGACTCGTATTTGTGTGGCGGTGTTTTCCATCATTTTCGGTTATTTTCCGGCCAGCCAGTGGCTGGACACCGCCAACCGTCAACTTAGATAGGTTCATCTCGTCAAAGCCGACATTTTGAGATCACCCATGAGCTCCGCCATGGCAGTAATCGCCGCTCAGCGACGTTGCTGCGCCCGACAGCAATACCTTTGCTTCCTGGCCATTTTTCGGCCAACCAATTGCCGCACTCTACCGATCGTCATGGCCATCACGTTCCCCATCCTCCCCCTCTATCAATCCCGACCGGCGGTGACCCCAGCCGTGCTGTTGTTGGCGTTTTCCGGTGACAAGCACCACTGCCCCTTGTTGAGCCCATTTACCCATTTGACCGTGATTGTGTCCGCTTGGCCGTGCCCGAGTCTGCCGGCCGTGTTTGTGTTCGTGTCCATCACTCCAAACCACAAGCATGCATCATATAGAGATATTATTTTTATTATTATGTCTCGATTTGCATGCCGTGTGCTTAGTTGTAGGCTTGTTAGCATTGCTTTCTTTATTAGGATGTACTGAAGATGTGAGCACACACCACAAGCATGTATCATATAGAGATTAGTATTTTACTTAGTAGGTGGTTATGATGTAGGTCTCAAAGTCCGAGCTCACCATAGATGTGCAAATACGTTTGGAGCTTGGACCACAGGTTCGTAGGACTCTCTCTCTGCTTGACTCCTTGAGTATAGAGTTTAGTTGTGTTTTATACGTAGGATGGCATCAGCAGTATTTTATTGCTTCCTTTTGATGTCGGGCTATTTAGTTGTGTTTTCTACACATGTTTAATAAAACTACAAGGATGAGATCCCTTGTTGGTTTTCAAACTGAAGCTTTAGAAATATATGATATAAGCCTCTTCCCTAAACCTATTATATAAGTACGCGCATTTTTCGGATTTCACGAATGAGAAAGTGAGCGGTATGGAGATATGTATGGATCGCATTAGTACTCTTTCAAACCCTGAGGTAGTGTAAAACCCACGATTCGAGTCAGGGTTTTATATTCAGAACCGGTCGGGTCGACTGTTATTTTTCGAGTTGAGTCAGTTTCAGGACACGTGTACCGAGCCGACGCCGGTCGCGTGTATGAGCTATGAGGGTCATGCGTACCCAAGTATATGATGATAACGTCATGAACACAGCAGAACAGAATGAGTTATCAGAATATATGAGAGTATGCCAGTGATTTTTTTTATTTTTATATACAGTGGATCGTAGAATTAGTTTTAGGCCGTTTACCGCGTTAGGACGCGTTACGAGCATTTTGGGTGGGTTGATAGTTTTAGAGCATATCATTATGATGTTTTGGTGTTATTTGATTTTACAGCATTTTTTCTGATTTTTATGGATTTTTTTAGGATTTAATACGACTTAGTTATTATACTTGACTCGAGCCGGAGACGAGTCAAGTCTTATTTACGAAATTGCCACCCAACCCTTTCTCCCCCACGCCCAAACCCTCACCATCGCGCCGCCCCTGTTCGCGCGCCACCGCCGCCGCTGTCGGCGCCGCCCGGCCGTCGACCGACGCCGCCCAGCTCGGCGACGCCGTCGCCATGCTGCCCCGACCAAGTCCGGCCCCAATCGGGCCGCCGTGACGCCGGAATCGCCGTGCGTAGCGCCGCGGCAAGGTTTTGGTCGCGTCGCCGATCGCGCCGCCGCCGACCGTCGCCACCACGATCAGGTGGTCGGCTCGACGTCCTCGACCCCTCAGCTGCCTTCCCCGACTGGAACGGAGGCCGTCGCCACCGTGGCCGGCCGGATTTAGCGACCCAACGCCGCCGCTCTGTTTTAGCCGTTTTCCGGCGAGCCGCCTCCTCCGTTGGCCGCGTCGACCTCGTAGATGAGTCGGGCTCGTCGAGCCGGTTCTGAGGGTACCCTATATGACCCCTATCCAGCTAGTAGACGCCGCCGGCGATTGTCGCCGGAAAACCACCGGAAGTCGCCGGAAAACCGCCAGTAGCTGCCGGAAAACCGCCGGAAAATCGGAATTTCTGGAATTCGCTGGAATTCACCGGATCTTCCGCGGGGCTCACCCAGTGGAGCCCGATCGAGCTTCGGACGCCGATGAGCGCCGAATTTGAGCTCCGAGATGCGCGACGGAACCCTAGCCGTCGCCGATTGCCGACGACGTGAGGTATAATTACCTCCGAGTGATTTATTTAAGATGGATGATGATTGTTAGTACAGCATGCTAGGGTTGGTTTATTGATATGATTAATACTTAATTATGGATGAAACGATGAGTCGCATGATGTGATTAATGACTAATTAGGGATAAAATGATAAGTTACATGCATGATTTGAATGGATGAAGGTAGGTGATCTAATGAGATAGATCGAGTTGGATCATGATAATGGATCACGACAGAAGTTAGAAAAACGTAATAAAATTAGTATGAATAGGATGAGTTAGGATTAATTAATTTTTATGATTTTCTGATTGTTATGTTGATGGATGCTTGCATTGTGATTTTGATGTTATTGAGTTTGATGCATCATTTAGTTAGCGGGCGTTAGTATTTAGTTTTGATGTGTAGGTACGGAGTAGGAGCTCGCCGCCTAGGCGCGATGACACGCTTGGAGCTTCTACCAGGTCCGTTTAGGACTCGTCTTGTTTTACGCTTTTCTATTGTATGTTTATGTTATTATTTGCAGGACGGGTTAAGTGGTGTTTTATTGGATCCCACTTAACTCGGGCCATTTAATCGAATATTTCCGGATTAATAACCCCTCGAGGATGAGATCCCTCGAGGATGATTTCGAAAACAAGATCCACCACAAGTTGCCTTCGGGCCTATTATATGAATCCCTTCCCAGGCCTATATATATAGTTTTATCGAGTTTTCAGTGAGACGAGAGATGGAGAAACCGACTGCACGTACCATGCAGAGGATGCCGTGACAGTCAAAGCGGGCTCTGGATTAGTGCCAGCGGACTGTTCCATTCCCGAGGGATCCTGACAACTCCGCGTTTGAGTTCCTCACACCCGGAGAACGTGGAGGTTTACGGGTACTGTTTAGTACAGCGCATGTCCGGACTTGTGGTTCAAAGGGTACTAAAGGCGACTGCCTGAGAGTACTCGGCCTTCGTGCTCAAGGCCAGGAGAGATATGGAGGTAAGGAGAGGGCTTAGGATAAAGTTTCACGAGAAGTACTGAAAAAGAAGTGCTGAGAGTAGCACAGTACCAGCAGCAGAGCAGTAAGTTCGGGATGCTACCGGGTCTGCAGCCCAGTGGCTCCTCAGTAGTGCCCTTCAGAGTGTTCTTGAGGAAGTATATGTTTGCTTTCAGATGAGAGTTTGCTCTCATAGCCAGTTTGTTATAGTTATTTTATTTTCCGGACCAGTAACGCTTGTTACTGACGTTTTTCTTATATATATGTAGGTGATAAGCACGAGATGGATGCGCCAGCTTGGACGGAGGAGCAATGAGGTCTTGTGCACACACACATGTTAGATTTCTGAATGTTTAATATTGCATTATTATGTTATTATATTGTGAATGACATGATTAAATGTTTGATGCATGACAATGACATGAAATGAAATGGTCAGAGTAGCGCAGCAAAAGTGTGGGTTAGGACCCAAAGTTCAGAGAATGATGAATATAATAGATTAGAAGTATGTGTGAATGCTATCGTTGCTATACGTATATATGTGATATATTTGTATATATATTATTTTGACAGGGTGGACCCTAATTGCATTTTTAGGGGAGACCCTGTCTGTTTTGATTTCAGAATTTTGATCGTAACTGTAGTGGTGTGTATTTTGAATTGCTTGTCATTCATGTAGTACCATGTTAGGATTTTGTATATTTATTCATTCATGATGGATCGTATCTTCATCTTAAGACGCCGAGATTGGATCCACATGAGTTAGGTTCGGGTTAGCCGACCTAACCGGGGCCTGTAACATGCCGGTTTGGTTCACGAGCGTGGACCGGATTTGGGGTGTTACAGGTAGTGTGGTGTATGAGAGTACTACGTAATGCAGCACATTTTGGGAATTTGTGGTACTAACTTAACTGTTCCTTTTGCCACTCGAGTACTGTGGCGGGAGATATGGAAGATGTGAGGGCGTAAGCATTGTATGTATGAATATGATTATGAGCCGTGCATGCGAGTCGACATTTGCTTAAATATGTTTGCTTACCGCCTAGTGTGAGGCAATCTTGAAATTTCATAAGTTTTCATGGGTAATAGAATACCCCTTTGCTAGTTTGTATTAGTTATTTTTTGGACCAGTAACATTCGTTGCTTACATTTTTCATATAATATATGTAGGACAGATAAATGCTATGCACATTTGAGCTCAACACAGTTATTTTCTTTCTTACCTTTATTTATGTTCGATGTGTTTTGACATGTATTTAACAGTGTCTTCCATTCTCATGATACTAAGAAGGTTGTTTCGATCTATTTTATCGATCGAGTCATACCGATCGACAACTTTAAAGATGACTCAACTCAATCGTAACATTTCTGATCTGGTTCTTAGGTAAACCAAAATTGGGGTGTTACACTATAGGGAAAAACATTCACAACTCAACTCACAATATAGACACCCATAGAATCTCTATATATTATATTATCAAACAATAAAAAATAACAAATACTTCTATCATTGAACAAATTAAGAAGTTGGATGAGTCATATGAAATAAAGAAGAACACTATAGAAAGAAACCTAAAAAAAAAATACTAATAACACTTCTAATTTATTTTAACATCAAGTAAACCCCCCAAACTTAAATAATGCATTGTCCCAATGCTAAAAAAACTAGACTCAAAATGACAAAGCAAAATGCCTTCCCTATTAAAACCATATAATTGGAAGGGATAAAACAAACACTTAATGAGGTGACTGAGGCATGTCCCCCACCCAGATGACAAGCTGGTAGAAGAAGGCACAACAACACAATCCAAATTGTCACTAAAAGTAGACGAAGAAGTACCAATGTCTGTCCCAAAATGTGCTTGCGCATGCGGCGACCATCCACCTAGAAGACCACCCTCCATTTCTTCCTCGTCCATAGGAATAGGGTCGACCTAGATAGGTGAAGCAGGAATTTGAAAGAAATCCAGACGAAGTTTTGGATAAACTGGGATCTCTTCTTGTGGAATACCTTGATGTAATGAAAGTTGGGTCATTTGAGACTGCATTTGAAGTTGCCATTCATATTGATAGAGCATAAACTTGGCTTGAGGCTCCTGCTCTCTCTTAATGGCATCCAAGCAGTCCTCTAAAGTGATATGAACACTTTGACGAGCTGGTTGTGGATGAATAGGCCGGGCAACACCAGGGGTTACATGAGGTGGTGAAGGTTCTCAAAAATTCACTCCATTCGCTGCACATGTTGTTGAGAATTCTAGCAATAAGTATACTAGGTCTCACTCACCCTCTCGATTGGTAACAAAGGCCACATATGATATTTTTCTGAGTTAATTACTACGCCCGCTTGATGACATAATGCGGTAATCAAAGAGTGGAACCACATACCGGTAGCGGTAGTGGTGGATGTTTTCACAATCTTAGCCCAAATGAGGCGGCCAATATCAATATTCATACCAGTCACAATTGTATATACCAGCTTGGCCCACTCCAAAGTAACATGACTAGTGTGTTTCCTGGGGTCCATTCTGGTAACCACTATGCTATACCAAGCTTTAGCTTTAGCAGTGAGACAACTAACTTTGAACTGTTTATAATTATTAGTTTGTGTCATCTCCCTTGGAACATCACCATAACATATTTTCCTTATCAACTCATCCACATCTATGTCATCCTTGTCGTAGTAGGGTGCCCATTGATCATTGGGATGTTGGGACAACCATAGTAAGCATTAATGGAGTTTGCATCAAAAGGCACCCTCTGACCCCTCATAAAACACTTGTTTTGTCTTGCATTGAGCATATTAGCATAAAATTCTTTGACAATTGCAAGAACTATAGGTGTGGGAACCTCCACAAACTTCTCCCAGTCACGATCATAAACTGCTTGTTGCATCAAATTATCCCAGCCTTCATTGAGCTTAAGGCCCCACTCTTTGATCACGACTTTTCGAGTAAGTTTATTATTAAACCAAAGCCAAGTTTCATTAGATCCAAACTTAAGTTGATCATAGGAAGGTGCCAAAGATGCCTCCGCATGGGAAGACAACAATTTTCCTTTCCTAGGCATCTCGTCCTTTAGGGTGAATAAATAACACAATAAATACACAAGTGTAGCATAACACCAAATAAATCATAAAAAATAGCACAAAAGTGATAATCAACAAGAGCAAACCAATGGATAATGTTTATTTTGATCACCCCTAATTACCCCCAAACACACCTATATATATAATTATGTGCAAAAAGTGGTACAAATTCAATAATTTCCAAATAAAAAGGAGGTAATTAAAATTAAATAGCAACCCACTCAAACCACCTTTTATTCCAATGTAAATAAGAAAATTTTGTACCAAAAATTCATGATCTAAATTAGGGTATAGATGATAATCCAAACAACATATAAATTAACTATATTAATCAAACCAACACAAACCCTAATTCCTAAATTCACACAATAACAATCACAATTAAAGGTCTGCAAAGCATAAATCTTATCCCAATCCCAATTTAAATTAAAACCCTAATGAATTAACATGTAAATAAGAGGGAAAGATTAAATATAAAAAATCAAACCTTTAGGGTGAAAGGAAAAGAAAAAGAAGAGAGAAGGGACAAGAAATGAGTTGTCGGAGTAGTGGCCAGACGGTCGCCGGAGATGCCGCCGCCGCCGCCGCCCAAGAACCGTCGTCGTCGCCCAATTAAAATTAAACAAACACAAATAAAAACCAAAGCTAAAAGAAACTCGCAAAATAAAAACTAAACAACATATTTTACAAAAATTAACTAAAACGCATGGGTTGCCTCCCATGAAGCGCTAAATTTATAGTCATCAGCCCGACTGTTCTAAGTACCTAATGTGGGGAAAAAGTAATGGAGGTTTGGTGTACATGAACATTACCTCCAAGATAAGGCTTAAGTCTCTACCCATTAACTTTAAAACTTGTACCTAAACCTTCTTTATAAATTTCCACAGCTCCATGGGGAAATACTTGTCGGACGATAAAAGGGCCGGACCGTCGTGATTTTAATTTTCCTGGAAACAATTTCAACCTTGAGTTTATATGGTTCTGATCATGTTACTTCTTTGTTTTTTCCTTATACAGTTTGGCACTTTCGTATGCATCCATTTGGAACTCATCTAGCTAATTTAATTGAAGAAGTCTTTTTTCCCAATAATCCTTCATATCAAAATTTAACTTTTTAATAGCTCAATATGCATTGTGTTCGAGCTCAATTGGAAGATGGAAAGCTTTTCCAAAAATCAACCGGTATGGAGTGTAACACCCCAAATCCGGTTTACACTCGTGAACCAAACCAGCATGTTACACGTCCCGGTTAGGTCGGCTAACCCGAACCAACTCATGCGGATCCAATCTCGGTGTCTTAAGATGAAGATACAAATCTCAATGCATGGATGAATGCACAAACCTTAACATGGCACTACATGAATGACATGCAAATCGAAGTACACACCAAGATAATCCCGATGAAAATTAATAAAAATTTTGAAATATAACAGACAAAATTTCCCTGAAAATCCAATTAGGGGCCACCCTATCAAATATACATATGCAAATATATATAACCATATATCAAACAATTTCATTCATACAAAATCTAGATGCTATAACTCATTTTAAAACTTGGGTCTCAACCCACCACGCTTCCACTGCGCAATCTGATCACATTTCACCTCTTGTCATCATGTCTTAGCTTTTCATCAAGTCATAACATCATCTCATTGCATTTAATCATATCCTATCATGTCTTAGCATTTCACAACATTCACAATATAATAGCATCATAAATAGAATATTAACCACTCTATCGACTGACATGTGTGCAAGCGACAACAATGCTCCTCCATCCAAGTTGGCTCCTCCAACTCGTGATTATTACCTACATATAGTATAAAAACACGTCAGTAACAAGTGTTACTAGTCCAGAAAATAAAATAACTATAACAAGCTAGCTATGAGAGCAAAATCTCATATGAAAGAAAACATCATATACTCCTCGTGAACACTCTGAAGGGCACTACTGAGGAGCCACTGGGCTGTAGATCTGGTAGCATCCCGAACTTACGATCTGCTGCTGCTAATCCTACTCTCGGCATTTTCTTACTTCATTTTCTGGTCTCAAATCCTAAGCCCTCTCCTTACCTCCATATTTCTCTTGGCCTTGAGCACGAAGGCCATGTACTCTTAGACAGTCGCCTTTATACCCTTTGAACCACAAGTCGAGACATGCGCTGCACTAAATAGTACTCGTAAACGTCCACGTTCTCTGGGTGTGAGGAACTCAAACGTGGAGTTGTCAGGATCCCTCAGGAATGGAACAGTCTGCTGGCACTAATCCAGAGCCTGCTTTGACTGTCACGACATTTGCTCATGGTACGTGTAGTCGGTTTCTCCATTTATCGTCTCACTGAAAATGCAAAAACTATATATATAGAGGTCTGGGTAGGGATTTATATAATAGGCCTGATGGCAACTTGTGGTGGATCTTGTTTTCAAAATCATCCTCGAGGCGTTATTAATCCGGAAAATTGTTTGGTTAAATGGCCCGAGTTAAGTGGGATCAATAAAACGTCACTTAACCCATCCTGCAAATAATAAAATAAACATACAATAGAAGAGAACGTAAAAAAGAGAAGAGTCCTAAACGGACCTAGTAGAAACTCCAAACGTGTCATCGCACTCAGGCGGCGAGCTCCTACTCCATATCTACACTTCAAAACTAAATACTAATGCCCGCTAACTAAATGATGCATCAAACTTGTCATATAATCAACACACAACATAATAATCATTCATCACAATCAACAATCAAATAATCATAAATGTAAATAATCCTAACTCATCCTATTCATACCAATTTTATTACGTTTTTCTAACTTATGTCGTGATCCTTTATCATGCTCCGACTTGATCTACCTCATTAGATCACTTACATTCATCCATTACCAATCAAATAATGCATATCATTACTTCTTTCATGCTCGGACTTTTATCATGTCAATTAATCAATCCTATCATGTTGTGTTAACAATCATTAATTTTAAATAATCAAATCAGAGGTAATTATTCCTCTCGTCGTCGACAATCGACGACTGCTAGGGTTTCGTCACGCGTCTCGGAACTCGAATTCGGCGCTCATTGGCGTCCGAAGCTCGATCGGGTTTGGACTGGATGAGCTCTGCGAAAGATTCGGTGAATTGTTATGAATCTGATTTTTCGGCAGGTTTTTGCAGTTTTCCGGTGGCTTCAATTGTTTTCTGGTAGCTCTCTGCAGTTTTCCGACGACAATCACTAGCGGCGTCTACTGACTGGATGGGGGTCATATTGGGTATCATTGGAACCGGCTCGGTGAGCCCAATGCATCGACGATGTCGATGTGGCCAGTGGAGGTGGCAGCTCGCCGAAAATATCTAAAACAAAGCAGCGGCGATGGGTGAAGAAATTCGGTCGGTCTGGGTGGCGATGGCCTCCGCTCCGGTTGGGGAAGGTCGTTGGGTGGTCGAGGGTGCTGAGGCTACCACCCGATCGTGGCGGCAACGGTTGCCGGCAACAGGATTGGTGACGCGACTGCAGCGCTAGGCGTGGTGATTCCGGCATTGTGGAGGTTGGATGACGGCCGGGACTAGTTGGGGCCGCACAGCAACGCTACGGCGAGGCCTAGCGGCACCCGGTTGGTGTTAAGGTGGCGTTGGCCGCAGTGGCGGTAGCATGCACAGTGGGCGGCGCGCGGCAAGGGTTTGGGGAAGAAGAAAGGAAAGGTCGGGGGAGAGGAAAAAAGGGTTGGCTGCAAACTTGTAAATACAAGACATAAAGGA
>JAURVB010003733.1:0-12653 GCA_033002965.1 Piper betle
CCGTCTGTGGGAATATTGGGTCTCATTCAATCGGATCTTGATTTGAGTGGGAGTCATGGCGGACAGTTCCAAGACTGGGAAAATTGAGAAATTTGATGGAACAAATTATCAATGGTGGAGGATGCAGATTGAGGATCATCTATACGAGAAGCAACTACATCAACCGCTTGTAGGTACCAAGCCAGAAGCGATGTCAGCCGAGGACTGGGCCTTATTGGATAGGCGAGCCTTAGCCATCGTCCGATTGTGTTTAACACAGTCGGTGGCATTTAATGTCTCCAAACAGACGACCGTCAAAGGGTTGATGGAGGCATTAGCTGATGTTTATGAGAAGTCATCAGCCTCTAACAGGTTATTTTTGTTGAGGAAGCTTGTTTCTTTAAGGATGCCCGAAGGTAAATCTATTGCTAATCATTTGAATGATTTCAATAAAATTTGGGCACAACTTGAATTCGTGGAGTTGACTTTTAGTGAAGATATTAAATCTTTAATGTTCATGTGTTCTTTGCCGGAGAGTTGGGATACGGTAATTACATCTATAAGTAATGCATCAAAAGAAAAACTAATGTTTGATGAAGTGCTAGGTGCAATCTTGAATCAGGAGATGATGAAGAGAAGCATGGTAGATAGCACACCGTCCATCTTGGGCACAGCTTTGTCGGTGGACAAAAGCAAAGGCAAAGAAAGAGGAAGAAGTCAAAGTAGAGGTCCTAAGAACCGAGGGCGCTCTAAATCCAAAGGAAAATTCAAGGGTAAGCCTACTTGTTGGTTTTGTGACAAGGAAGGACATTTAAAGAAAGATTGTCCCGAGCGAGTCAAGAATGTAGCTAATGTTGTTGATGGTCATGAAGAGAAATTTTGTTTATTTGCTCATGTTGATTACAACATAGATACATGGTATATTGATTCAGGTGCTTCATTTCATTGTACTTCTCACAAAGAATGGTTTTGTGATTTTGTCAAGAGTGATTATGGATATGTAACAATTGGCAATGGTCAGAAGTGCAGAATTGAAGGTAAAGGAGTAATTCATTTGAAGATGCATGATGAAGGTAAACTTATTCTCAAGGAGGTCAGGTATATACCTGAATTAAAGAAAAATCTTATATCTGTTAACAAGTTGGACCAAGAGGGCTATAGGATAACATTTGAAAACAATCAGTGGAAAATCAGCAAAGGAGCATTAGTGGTGATCAAGGGGAAGGCGGTGGGCACACTTTACCCAGTGTCTACCAAGGTAGATCAGTTTGTTTCTTTGGCAGCTGAGAAGGATGACATAACAACGTTATGGCATAGAAGGCTTGGTCACTTGAGCGAGAGTGGGATGAGGATCTTACATTCCAAGAAGGTTTTGACAGGTATAATTGATTCTAACTTTGGTTTTTGTGAAGACTGTGTTTTAGGTAAACAAAAACGGGTCAGCTTTACAAAGGTTGGGCGAGAGATGAAATCCAAAAGGTTGGAGTTGGTTCATACGGATGTTTGGGGACCAGCCCATGATATATCTTTTGGAGGTAATCTATATTTTGTTACCTTCATTGATGATTTTAGTAGGAAGACATGGATCTACACTATTAAGAAAAAATCAGATGTCTTTAACATTTTCAAGATGTGGAAAGCCCGAGTTGAGAATGAAACAGGTTTAAGACTGAAATGTCTTCTGTCGGATAATGGTGGAGAATATTGCAATAAGGTGTTTGACTCTTATTGTGAACAACGGGGAATTAGAAGGATCAAGACAGTGCCAAGGACACCACAACAGAATGGGGTGGCAGAGAGAATGAACAGGACCATCCTAGAGCGAGCGAGAAGCATGAGGGTTCATGCTGGACTCCCTTTGCATCTTTGGGGTGCCACTGTGGATACAGCTGTCTATCTAATAAACCGAAGTCCATCAAGCGCCTTAGATGGAAAAATACCGGAAGAGGTATGGTCTAGTAAGAATGTTGACTACTCTTTTCTTAAGGTCTTTGGTTGTATTGCATATACACATGTTGACAGGGAATCAAGAAAGAAGCTTGATGCAAAGTCCCGCAAATGTGTATTTCTTGGATATGGAGGTGATGAATATGGTTACCGGATGTGGGATTTCGAGAACAATAAGGTGTTTCGAAGTCGGGATGTAGTATTTAATGAAAAGTGCATGTATAAAGATAGGAAGGAAGAAAAGAATGAGGAGTCAAAAGAAAAAGAGTATATGGAGCTTGATGAGACAGATGAAGAGATACCAAGTGCTGAAAATCAAGGATTTGTTCCAAGTGATGAGGAACAATTATCTTCTGAAGAAACCGAACAAGAAGGTGAGTCACAGGCTAATCAACCAAATGATGATGAATCAGATTCTGAATATTCTGATGCACAAGTTGAAATTGATGACTCAGAGCCACCACAAGAGATAGTTGTTGCTCCTGAACCAAGGAGGAGCACAAGGGTTAGGAAGCCTACTCAAAAATTAAATTTAATTGTACAACATGTTTTGTATACTGATGCAGGAGAACCGGAGTCCTATGATGAAGCCATGAGTGACAAAGCTCATCTTAAGTGGGAGTTGGCCATGAAGGATGAGATGTCATCGTTGGAGAAGAATCATACATGGGAGTTGGTGAAGTTGCCACCAAAAAGGAGGGTTCTACAAAACAAGTGGATCTATCGGGTCAAGTCTGAAGCCGGTGGTGTACAAAGGTATAAGGCAAGACTTGTGGTGAAAGGTTTTGGTCAAAAAGAAGGGATTGATTTTCATGAAATATTTGCACCTGTTGTAAAAATGACTTCTATTAGAATTATTTTAAGTATTGTGGCTGTAAAGGGGTTGTATTTAGAGCAGCTTGATGTAAATACAGCTTTCCTTCATGGTGATTTGGAGGAGGAGATCTATATGGAACAACCAAAAGGTTTTGAAGTCAAAGGTAAAGAAAATATGGTGTGCAAATTGAAGAGGAGTCTATATGGACTCAAACAAGCACCAAGACAGTGGTATTTGAAATTTGACAAGTTTATGTTGGATAATGGATTTGCTAGGAGCAATTCGGACCACTGTGTATATCTACAAAAGTTTAATGATGGGGATTACATTATTTTAACTTTGTATGTAGATGACATGCTTGTTGC
Organism: Piper betle; assembly: GCA_033002965.1. Lineage (NCBI taxonomy): Eukaryota > Viridiplantae > Streptophyta > Magnoliopsida > Piperales > Piperaceae > Piper > Piper betle. The sequence continues at coordinate 3,109 of JAURVB010003733.1, forward strand.
AGGGACTTGTATGGAGAAAATTGTTAGTCTCAAGATGAGGTTAGCCAAGAGTTTTTCCATGAAGGATTTGGGTGAAGCAAAACAACTTCTTGGGATGCAAATTACCCGAGACAAGAAGAACAAGAAGTTGTGGTTATCTCAAGAAGGGTATGTGAAGAAAGTTCTTGAGAGATTCAACATGAATGAATGCAAGCCGGTGAGTACTACTTTGGGTAGTTTCCAATTGTCCAAAGAACAAGGTGCTAAGAGTGAGGAGGATAAAGCTCACATGAAAAAAGTGCCTTATGCTTCAGCTATTGGAAGTCTTATGTATGCTATGGTGAGTACAAGACCAGATATTGCACATGCAGTGGGAGTAGTGAGCAGATTCATGATGAACCCAGGAAAAGAACACTGGGAGGCAGTGAAATGGATTTTCAGGTACTTGAAAGGAACTTCTAATTACTGTTTGTGTTTTGGGGGTGATAATATTGATGTGAAAGGTTATGTGGACTCGGACCATGCTGGAAATAGAGACAATGGCAGGTAATCCGGATACATCACATCCGGATACATCTTTACAGTTGGTGGAACCGCGGTGAGTTGGGTTTCCAAATTGCAAAAGATAGTTGCTTTGTCTTCAACTGAGGCTGAATATGTGGCTGCTACAGAAGCTAGCAAGGAATATATTTGGATTAAAACTTTAATGAATGAGTTAGGTTTTAATGGTGTTGATTGCAGGTTGTACAGTGATAGTCAAAGTGCAATCCATTTAGCTAAGAACTCGGCATTTCATTCTAGGACCAAACATATTCGGTTAAGGTATCATTTTATTAGATCTTTGTTAGAAGAACGTAAATTGAAGTTGGTGAAGATAGATGGAAAAAATAATCCGGCGGATATGTTGACTAAACCGGTGGATGGAAAAAGTTGAGTTTTTGCTCAACTTTGGTGTACTTGCACTAACATGCAGGTGGACTCATACAACGAACAAGTGGAGGAAGAGTTTGGACTGGTGTGTTTCAATCGGACTCCAAGTGGGAGATTGTTAATATTTGTTATTATGAATATTAATGATGTGTAGCCCATTGTCACACTCGGAATACTAAAAGAATCTCGGAATATCAACAGAAGTGTCTGTTAGTTTTTCCATGGGAGATGAAGAGCCTCAAACTATCTCTATAAATATGGATCTCATTTGCCTCATTCCAAAAGCAAGACAAGCAGAAGAAAAGACAAGAAAAAAAGAGATAGAGAGATATAGAGATAAAAGAAGAGGGAAAAATATTCATGAGTTTATCTTATACGGAGTATTGAGAGAGAGAGTAAAATCTTATAATCTCAATAGTATAGGGTGTGTGAGTAATCTTCTTGTAGATCGCTATATATTTGATGACTGTAATCTTTGGTTGAAGTAGTGAATTGTTCGTTGTTGCCCGTGGTTTTTGACTCTCGATTGAAAGAGGGTTTTCCACGTTAAATCTCTGTGTTCTTTTGGTTTTTGTTTTAGGGTTTTCCACGTTAAATCTCTGTGTTCTTTTGGTTTTTGTTTTATTTTATTTCTCAGGTATTATTTTCCTTTGGATTTATTGAGATTTATTGAGAAAAATCCCCTAAATTGGAGATCAACAATAGCGAACACACAATTTTGGGAAAATAATACCTGAGAAATAAAATAAAACAAAAACCAAAAGAACACAGAGATTTAACGTGGAAAACCCTACCACAGGCAACAACGAACAATTCACTACCTAACAATTCACTACCTCAACCAAAGATTACAGTCATCAAATATATAGCGATCAACAAGAAGATTACTCACACACCCTATACTCTCTCTCAATACTCCGTATAAGATAAACTCATGAATATTTTTCCCTCTTCTTTTATCTCTATATCTCTCTCTATCTCTCTTTTTCTTGTCTTTTCTTCTACTTGTCTTGCTTCTGGAATGAGGCAAATGAGATCCATATTTATAGAGATAGTTTGAGGCACTTCATCTCCCATGGAAAAACTAACAGACACATCTGTTGATATTCCGAGATTGCTTTGAGACCCTTCAACCTCCATGGAAAACTAACATTCACCACTATTGATATTCCGAGATTCCTTTAGTATTCCGAGTGTGACAATGGGCTACACATCATTAATATTCATAATAACAAATATTAATATTTGATCCTTCACAAAATCTTCGTTGGCAAACTCCCATCTCTCTGGGTCAATTTTTTGGAATCCCTGCAAACGTGAAAGAGAGGCATCAATTCAATGTCACTGTTTTGGGCACCTTAAATTTATAATTTTCAAGCTATTCTCATTAAGTTAATGCACAATTTACGTGGGAATTAAATCGTTAATACTTGACACACCTCTGCCATTGAAAGGCCAAAGTTCATTTCATGCAAAAATTAATAGACTAAGTAGAATTAAGGTGATGGCAGAAACCGAGTTGTAATCGGGATTAACTAAATGAAATTTAGCGAGTTAGATTTTCCCATATAGTATAAAAACTATAAATACTAACTTGCAACAATTGAATTCGGAATCCTGATGCTGAAAACTATCAAACTGAAAACAGGACAGATAAACCTTTCACTCTACATCACCCTAATATTTTTCAAAGCCTTTTTTGCGTTAATCTTTTCAATATAACATATTTAAAAAGGACAACAATTGATTCATGGCCAACCAACGAAGGATGAGACGTCGGAATCCCCATTTGATAGGTTCCCGACAAGCAAATGTGTCCAAAGCACTTGCAAAGAAATTAGCTTCCAAGAATTAAATCAGAAAAACATTAGAATTTTACAAACAACTAAAACCATAAGAATAGTAATTAATCTATAAAGATCCAAATAGCTAAAAAGAATGAGAGCCAAACATATTGTCGTCCATTGGATAGACAAGAAACAAGAACAAAGCACACCCTTCATGAACATCATTAACATACCCATCCAAATTCCGAACAACATAAATTCTGAAAGAAGCCAATGCCACCAATCACAACCTCATCAACTATATATACTATTTACATGTATCTCCCAACAACAGAACCATACATACCACCAAAATCGAGCTCAAAATCATCAAAAAAAAAGAGAAGAAAAACCACAAGAAAAATGATCATAAGGGTAAGAGAGATCAAACATACATAAGTGTTTAGCTGGCGGACGAAGCTAGAGTAGTTGTTTGTGCTTGAAGTAGGTGGGGAGGAGGAGGCAGGAGAACTCGGCGGGTTCCACACCACAAAGCTCATGTAGCTCGGTCTCCACGACACGATGCAGTCCGTGTTTGGTTTATCCCACGTTAGTCGTAGAGGTTGTTGGTGATTTGTATATAAGCTAATTGGAAAGTCTTATTTTTTAAGCTAATTTTTAAATTAAGATAGGTATGTGACACCTATTACGAATTTCCTTTGATTGTTTATTACGAAAGGGCCCAACAGTCGATGGACAAGTCGTCTACCATATCATACGTGATTAAGAGAGGCCTGCAGCCCAATAATAGTTTCAGAGCTTGGGTAGGCCGTGTGGGGGCCAAAAGGGCCCCACAGTCGGTGGACGAGTCGTCTACCATATCATACGTCTTGATCAAGAACGGCGCAGGTCCGTCGCCACAAGTGCAGGCGCCAACATCCATCTCCAGCTCTTCTTCCACAAGGCGGACAAGGCGGAGAAGAAGTGGATTCTATTGCGAAGGATTAGAGAAGAGTCGGAAGGAGAAGGGGTTGGAGAGGGGAGGTTGAGTCGTCGGAGATGAGCGGCGGTCCGACTGGGACGAGGAGATGATTCCATACATCATCGCATGGACACACGGCACGTGGGCCCACACTTTAAACAAGACACCACTCTTAATAGAAGAAGGGCAGGTTGCTCATGTGGGGTAGGCCTGGATTAATATTACTATGTTTAACCTAATAAATAAATAAAAGAATAATATATAATTTAAAAATTGACTCAAATTAAAAAAATACTGAGTTTAAATAATAAAAACTAAATAAATCAAATTGGGTTTTTATCTCCTCAAACTACTTTGGATTCTAATTTTGAAATTTTATATAACAATGGATATCAGGCACTTATATTAGGTTTTTTTGTAAATATTTTCTGAAATAATAAAAAAGTGTAACTTTATGATACTTTTGAATAAACATATAAGGTTTTAAGGGATGATTGGTTTCTTTTATACATAGTAATTTAACAAAATTGGGTATTCAATTTCTGAAATCAAATGTTGGTGCAAAATATACTTAAGAGAAATATAGATGAACAAATTAAACTAACTTAATCATGATTTTAAACTGTAATCAATTATTGAATTAATGAGTTCCCACTTAAGGAATTAATGATTTACACCTTCAACATCAATTAATTCTACTAGCTTGGCTTATAAGGCATACCCCAACAACTATTTCATGACCAATTCAACAACTTTTTTTTAAAGAAAAAAATCCCAATAACCACTTTGATCTGGGTTTGAAAAAATATATATTTTGCATCAACAGAAGAGCAACTACTATCCTGCCCAGTCACATAGTTTGTTTATTAGGTAGTTGACTCAGTTCTAAGGATTGATGAGTTAGAATTATAATAAATCAATGAGATTATGCGGAAATAGGTAGTTTAATATTTGTTTCGTCATGTAAGAAATAGTTCGATCTGTGAAGACAAACAGATCAAAGGAAAGGCAAATTAATTATATTTAATTTAGTTTTCAACTCCCACAGTTCTTGGTTGTCTCTCATATTTAATTTAGTTTTCAACTCCCACAGTTCTTGGTTGTTTCTCCGAATTTGTCGCTTCTTCCTACATTCTCAAGGTGCCATCGGTAAGTTTTAAGACAAATTCGCCATCTTCCACATCTCATGCCTTTTCTTTTCGGAGTGAATTGAAGTTGTTATCTTCGCCGGCAGACCATAACGCTAAGGAATGGCGATGCCATTTGGCTAAATTGGCCTTTGCAACTGTCTCGTACAAACCCCAAGCATGCAGTTTCTAGGATGGATCCCTTACTTCTTATTCCCTCCTCAATATGTATTTATACACATGATTGGGTAGGAAAGAAGGAAGTATAAGGAAATGGATATTTCAGCTATGATCGTTTCTCTCGTAGTTTTTCCTCTGCTTTTGGTCTGCTCATGGCTATGGAGGATGCTAAACTTTATTTGGTGGAGACCCATAACGCTGGAGAGGTATCTGAGGCGGCAAGGAATCAAGGGGACGCCATTCCTATCACTGCATGGGGATCTCAAGGAGTACGATGCCATGATGAATCATGAACAATCAAAACCCATGCAAGCATCTCATCTGATCTCACATCGTATTGATCCATTTCTACTCAAGACCATAAAAGAAAACGGTAGTCAAATTTCGTATTTCGTCCTTTAAAATTCATCGTTTTCCATGAAATCGATCTACAGTATGAACATTTCAGTGTACTGGAATTTGTGCAGGTGAGTTTTCCTTCAGTTGGTTTGGACCATATCCGAGAATGAACATAATGGATCCCCAGGTGATTAGAGACATATTTGCGGACAAGGATGGACACATTGAAAAGCCAAAAATTAACCCTATGGGTGAATTGTTGGTACGAGGAGTAGCGAGCTATGAAGGTCTCAAGTGGGCAAAGCACAGAAAGATTGTCAACCCCGCATTCCACCTTGAGAAGATTAAGGCGAGCAACTTCAACTAATATGTGCTAGCTCTTCGATTAAAATGCATACGTTTTTTGTATACCGGTCTCGATGAGGACCATCACCACTTCAATTGCTCTGTTTGTTAATACATGCAGAGAATGGTCCCAGCCTTTTGTGCCAGTTTGGATGAACTGACGAGCAAATGGGTTGAGCTTGTTCAAGAAAAGCAATCGTGTGAAGTGGATGTATGGCCATATTTCCAGAACTTGACAGCAGATGTGATATCACGGACTGCTTTCGGCAGCAGCTACCAGGAAGGAAATAAGATTTTCAAGCTTCAATCAGAACAAGCAGAGCTTATGCTCAAGGTCACTCGGTCTGCTTACATACCAGGATTGAGCTGGTTGTTATCTCCACCCCATTAACCATACATGACTGATTAGCAATCTTCTTAATATGATAACGATGAGTTTTTCGACCTTAAAATGTTTAGCACACAGCATACCGAAAAAAACAGCAGTAATTAATCCTGGTGACTGATCTTGCAGGTTCTTGCCCACAAAAGACAACAGAAGAATGAAGACAATATACAACGAAGTGAGAACCCTTTTGAGGGGGATCATAGAGAAGAGGGAGAAGGCGATGAAATTAGGAACTGGTGATGATAAAAAGGACGATTTATTGGGGTTGTTGCTGGAGTCTAACCATGAACACTCGAATGGATTAACAATGGAGGATGTGATAGAGGAGTGCAAGCTTTTCTACTTGGGAGGGCAGGAGACCACATCTGTTCTACTCACTTGGACCATGGTTGCGTTGAGCATGCATCCAACCTGGCAAACTCGAGCTAGAGATGAGGTTCTGCATGTGTATGGCAAGAGAAAGCCAGACTTTGATGGGTTGAGCCAACTGAAAATTGTTAGTATTTACCCTCCGCTTCTTACATCTCATACATGATAATGAAACTAAGAAATTTTCGTTCACACCAAATCCTAAACGCTTAGTCTTTCACAAAAAGTCAAACGAGGAAATTACTTAGACGTTCACGATATATTTTCAATTTTGTTAGGCCATTTCATTTTTTTCTTTCTTTTTTTGATGGCCATCTTAATTTTTTGTTGAATTGAAACTACAAACTGAGTGCATTAAGGCTGCTCATCGATTAAGTCGAGTTTTGCTTAATTTAAACTTGGTTTGTTTGATTTAGGGCTCAAGTCTAATTAATAAATATTTAAATTAGTTTGAATTCGAGGTAGCTTGATTCATATTTACTATATTCTTTTTTTATATAATCTATACTCAAATTTTATTTAAAATTAAAATATCTCAACTTTTATATAATTATGCATAAAAGACAATTTAATTTTTTATACATTTATTTAAATTTGTTATTATGTAATGATATTTTATGATTTAATTAAAGTTGTACAAAGAAATTTAAAATAATATGGTAAAAAAATTTATTCCTTATATAAAACATCTAGCTTATCGAGCTTGAGTTGAGCAGACAAAAGTCCAAACCCAACTTATTTAATATTGAGTCAAACTTTAAATTAATTTTTTTAAAATAGAGTACCGGGCTAAATTGAGTTTTAAATAGCCCTAGATTGGATAAAGAAAAGGTAATTATTTTGTATGTGAACCACCGTGCACAAATTAGTAATTTTAGTCCAAGAAAGACAAATTAAAGGCAAGTAATCCTGGTTTTTATCAAGCTAGCCAAGTTGAGTTGTGCTTGACTCGCAACTTAAAGTCGACTTATTTCGACCTCAAATAGCTATTTGAGCTGATTCAAATTGAAGTTGAGCTAAAATCAATATGAATTTACCATTTTTCTTTTATTTAATTTTTTATAATTTGCACTTAAGTTTTATTTTAAGAACTAAATAACTTAAATTTGTTATAATTTTCCAGTCATGTACTATGTTTTATATTCTTATTTGAACTTCTTTGTAAGACAAACAAATTTGTAATTTTTGTTTATTTTTAAGAATTTAATATAAATGCATAAAATCTTGTTTTCTATATTAAATTTCAAACATCGAATTCAGAGAAACAAAAACTGAAGCTTGCTTCCTATGACCCCTTTTTTTCTTTCCACTTGGATTGAACTTTTGCTAAGGTCTATTTGATTTAATAGATTATAAGAGAAAAAGAAAAAAAAGGTTTTAAGGAAGAAAAAGAAAAGAAAAAAACATATCATTTTTCATGTATGTTTGGATTGAAATAGGAAAAGAAAACGGGGATCACTTTTCTTTTCTTTTCTTACAATTGCTGGCAAGTTTTGTGGGGAAGCCACTTGTTGAAGGATTTCCCAGTGGGGCCTGCCTTGAAGGAAATATATTTTCTATTTCTACCCATTTTCTTTCGAACCAAACAATCCAACTTTTCAAAAAATTTACTCTTCTTTTCTCTCAAAATCCATCAATCCAAACAAGCCCTAAATCAAACATCAATTTCAAAGACTTTTGCTTCGAGAAGTATTAAAAAACAGTCCTCTTAGTTCTTACCATTTTAAAATTCATTAGATTTGCCATTATTTCTTTTTAAAACCTTAAACGAATGTTCGTGTAACAGGTGAACATGATCCTCCATGAGGTCCTTCGTCTCTATCCGCCAGTGCCCATCATATTCCGGAAAACCGGCAAAGCAATAGACCTCGGCGCCTTCAAAATCCCACCCAATGCATTGATCACGGTTCCAGCTTTTCTAGTGCACCGGAGTAAGGAGTTCTGGGGAGAGGATGCAGATGAGTTCAATCCAGATAGGTTCTCAGGAGGGCTATCAAAGGCATGCAAGCACCAACTAGCTTACTTCCCATTCGGTTGGGGGCATAGAATATGCATTGGCCAAGCCTTCTCCATGACCGAATCTAAACTCGCCTTGGCCTCCATTTTGCAGCATTTCTCCTTCCAACTTTCACCTGCATATGCTCATGCTCCTCGGACTGTTGTCACCCTTCAACCTCAACATGGTGCCCATCTCATCTTGCACAAACTAACTTCCTAGCTCGGCCAAAAGCGTTCATGGTGCTGTCCAATACTTTAATGATAGAAAACTGGTGGTTTGTATGAATAAACTATGAGAGAATTAAATCAATATGAGGAAACCAAATTACCTGTCCTCAATGAACAAAATCATTAAACAAGCCAGTGAAATGCATTACTTGGAAACAGATTTAGATCTCTGTGATATCCCATGATCATTAGACCAAATATACAACTTCATCATCATACTACACGAGTTAAAGTTAATAACAGTTATCAATTTAAAGTAGAGTTAAAAGTGTAGAACAGTTATCGATTTAAAGCACTCTTCTTTTCAAGGTAATCCATTTAAGCTAGTCACATCACAACCCACAGGAACTTTCCCATGCCTTTTAACATATTAGAAACCTACCTTATGGCCATTCACATATTAGGAACCTACCTATGGCTGGTTCTCAAATGTTAAATTGGACCTACTTGTAGTTCAAGCAACCAATTTGGTGCTTCCGGTAGACACATGAAATTGAACCTCATACAAGACATGAATTATTGGAAGCCCAAATTGATACAGAACAATTCCTGTCGATGATTTGTGTCCATACTCACCAATGGGTCAGAGTTCATGGCAGATAAGTTCCTATATCATTCATCCCAATTATCAACAAATAAGGTTTTATTTCATGCTGAGCCTGAAACACATATTACTGGCCTAGCGAATTGTTTAAACATTAGTCAGAAATCGATCAAAATAGTTGCCATCTCTAACAATAAAATTAACAAAAGATATACCTTAAGACTGTCCAACCGTCCTGCTGGTCAACCTTGGCCACTTCCCACTACTCTTCCTTGGCACAGAAGCATGAATACGGCTATGATCAGTGGGCACTGGTCTATCTTGATGTCAGTACATACAAAGCTGTTCATATTCATCACCTAAAATTTGT
>JAURVB010003734.1:0-43187 GCA_033002965.1 Piper betle
TGATAACAGACATGGCAAATTGGACTCGCCAGCCAGTAATGGACATGATGGACTGACCCATCAGCCAATAAATGGACATGGTGGACTGACCCATCAGCCTACTAATGGACATGGTGGACTGAACCATCAGCTAATAAATGGACATGTTGGAATTGTCACAACAACCAATATTATAGATAATGATAGGGAGTTTATGGACTTGTTTTATTTAATTATACGGCTTAGTGTTTAATCACTAACGCAGAATTGCCTCCGCAGGTTAGCAGCTAGAACTAAAGACTAAGAGATGACTGGGTGGTTCTTCTACCAACTCAGGTGGTGAACAGATAATAAGTGGACTTCTCTTTTACTTTTCTTGTGTTATAAATGTGGTTATGGGAAACGGTCCAAGATTGTGGGATAATTATTTCATACATTGTCATTTGAAACATAAGTTCTTTTGAGTTAGAAATGCTATACTTATTTGCTTTCGTTTTATTCATTTAACCTTTTAAGTAATACCCGGTCCGGTTAGGACTGGTCGTTATAGGGTTGGTTTTGTTAAATTTTGAGTAACACCTGGCCAGCAAGGCCCACAATATCGTGAAACATGGCGGGCTGTTACACGCATCTAGCTTCAGATTTCAGATTTAGTGGATAGCTACGAGAGTAAAGCATCCTTAATTAAAAATTTTGAGGACAAAATTTTTATAAGGAGGGAAGATTGTAATACCTATAATTTGAGTCAGGGCCTAAATAGGTTTGTTTGATCGTTATTTTCAGTCAGGTCAATTTTAGAACACGCGTACTGAGCCGATGCCGGTCTTGTGTTTTGAACCATGAGAGTCATGTGTGCCCAATTATATGATGATAACGTCAGTAAGATAGCTACAGAATGAGTTATAAGAATATATGAGACTACACCGGATTTTCTTTATTTATTTTAATTAGATCATAGAATTATTTTTAGGCCGAATAAAGCATTAGGACACGTTGCAGGCAGTTTGGGTGGGTTATTAGTTATAAAGCATGTTATTGTAATATTGTGTTTATTATGTTTTATGGGATTTTCCCTGTTTTTTAGATTTTTTAGAATTATTACAAGTTAGTATTATTTTTCTAGAGTTAGAGTCGAGTCAAGTTTTAATTACGAGACAACCACTCATTTTTCTCACTGACCATTCATTTTGCTCAGTGACCACTCATTTTTCTCACCGACCACTCATTTTCTTGTCCCCTGACATTTATTTATTCCACACCTCCGACGCTATCACCATCCAGCAGCCACCATCCTCTTCACCCAACTTTCTTGTTTTTTCCCTTCCCTCTTCCCCACTATGCTCACTCGAGCCGGCCACAACCTTGTCGCTTGCGCCACATGACTGACGATTAGGTATACAAATTTATCCAATTTTATTTGATTATTTTATGATTTTGGCGTGATTGTAAATAGGTGTTGATTTAAATTTAAATGCATGTTAACAGATGATAATAGCGCATTAGAGTATGAATTTAAATGCATGTAAATAGATGTTGTCTTGTATGGATTGATGAGGATTGTAGCATTCATGCATTATACTTGGCGTTAGTATTTAGTCTTGATGTGTAGGTACAGAGTAGGAGCTCACCACCTAGGCGCATGGACACGATTGGAGCTTCTACTAGGTCCGTTAGGACTCATTTTCTATTTTACACTCTATTCTATTGTGTATTGTTTTATTACTTGTAGGACGAGTTAAGTGGCATTTTATCCAAATCCCACTTAACCCGAGCCATTTAATCAACCAGTTTTTCGGATTAGTAACCCTCGAGGATGAGATCCCTCGAGTATGTTTTCGAAAACAAGATCCACCACAAGTTGCCTTCGGGCCTATTATATAAATCTCTTCCTAGACCTATATATAGTTTTATCGAGTTTTCAGTGAGACAAGAGATGGGAAAACCGACTCGTACGTACCATGAGCGGGTGCACGTGCCAGTCAAAACGGGCTCTGGATTAGTGAGCAGGATGTTCTAATCCCGAGGGATCCTGACAACTCCCATTTTGAGTTCCTCACACCCGAAGAAACGTGGAGGTTTACGGGTACTATTTAGTACAACGCATGTCTGGATTTGTGGTTCAAAGGGTATTAAAGGCGACTGTCTGAGAGTACTCGGTCTTTGTGCTCAAGGCCAGGAGAATTATGGAGGTAAGGAGAGGGCTTAGGATATACTAGTAATCTTAAGGGACTAAAAATGAAATAAGAAAATGCCGAGAGAGGCATCAGCAGCAGAAGAGCAGTTAACTCAGCATGCTTCCGGGTCTGCCGCCCTGTGGCTCCTCAATTGGTGCCCTTCAGAGAGTTCACGAGAGATATATGAGTGTTTTCTTTCATATGAGAGTTTTCTCTCATAGCTAGTTTGATATTAGTTATATTTTTGGACCAGTAACACTCGTTACTGACATGTTTCTATAATATATGTATGATGATCATGATTAGGATGAGCCAGCCTGGACGAAGGAGCAATGACATCTCTTGCATACACATATGTCAAGATGATAGAATGTTTAATATTTTGAGGATGATGTAATGAAATGCAAAACATGATGATATGACGTAAAATGTGAATAGAATGAACAGGTAGGTCACGGCCCAAGATGGAGAGTGATTGATACAGTAAATTAAAATTTCATGTGAATGAAAATATCTAGTATACACACACACACACACACATCTGTGTATGTGTGTGTATAAATATATTTGTATATGTTGAATTGATAGGGCCAACCTTAGTTACATTTTTGGGGGAGGTTCTATCTATTTTAGTTTTTTTGAAATTTTTAATAATTTTATTGTAATTGTTGTTGGTGTGTAAATTGGTTCATGTCATTCATGTAGTAGCATGTTAGGTTTATTTTTGCGCATTCATCTATGCATAGCGATAGACATCATCCACCTCGAGACATCGAGAGTAGATCTGCAGGGTTGGGTTTGTGTTAGGCAACCTAACCAGGACAAGTGATATTTTGGTTCGGTTCCCGAGAGTGAACCACATTTGGGGTGTTACAGTTTTGGTTCAAAGGGTACTGTTTAGTACAATGCATGTACTTGCAGTTCAAAGGGTACTAAAGGTGACTATCTGAGAGTACTTGGTTTTTGTGCTCAAGGCCAGGAGAATTATAGAGGTAAGGAGAGGGCTTAGGATATACTAGTAATCCTGAGGGACTAGAAAATGAAATGAGAAAATACCGAGAGAGGCATCAGCAGTAGTAGAGTAGTCAGTTTAGGATGCTCTGGGTCTGTAGCCTAGTGGCTCCTCAGTAGGTGCCCTTTAGAGAGTTCACGAGAAGCATATGAATGTTTTCTTTCATATGAGAGTTTGCTCTCATAGCTAGTTGGATATTAGTTATATTTTTGGACCAGTAACACTTGTTATTGACGTGATTTTATAATATATGTAGGTGATGATCATGAGTAGGATGAGCTAGCCTGGACGGAGGAGCAGTGACAACTCTTGCATACACACATGTCAGATGATTGTGTGTAATGAAACACAAAACATGATGATACGATGTGAAATGTGAATAGAATGCACATGTGAGTTGAGACCCACAATTCAGAGTGATTGATACAATAAATTAGAATTCCATGTGAATGAAAATATATGGTATATATATATATATATATGTATTTGTTGAATTGACAGGGCTGCCCTTAATTACACTTTTGGGGGAGATTCTGTCTATTTTAGTTTTTTTGAATTTTTTAATAATTTTATTGTAATTGTTGTTGGTGTGTGAATTGGTTTTCATGTCATTCATGTAGTAGCATGTTAGGTTTATTTTGTGCATTCATCCATGCATAGAGATAGACATCTTCCATCTCGAGATGCTGAGAGTAGATCATCAGGGTTGGGTTCAGGTTAGCCGACCTAACTGGGACCAATGACATTTCAGTTCGGTTCCCGAGCATGAATCGGATTTGGGGTGTTATAGAGTCTACACTGGAGTAGTAGTTAATCTCTTCTTCAGGGTTTGGAAAATATGTTCACACTTCTCGTCACATATAAATTTGACATCCTTCCTTGTCTGTTTAGTCATAGTGATAACTATGAGAGAAAAGTATTTGATGAATCTTCGATCGTAACTTGCCAAACCCCTAAAACTCCAAATATTAGTCATTGTCTTTGGCATAGACTACTCCAAAATAGCTTGAATCTTAGCTGGATTCACAGAAATACCCTTCTTAGAGATAATATGCCCAGGAAATTTACATCTTTTATCAAAAAATCACACTTAGAGAACTTGGCATAAAGATGGTTATCTCTAAGGATTTGAAGTGCCATACTTTGGTGTGTTTCATAATCACTCTAATTGCCAGAATGAACAAGAATATCATCAATGAAAACAATGATAAATTTGTCAAAATATTGATGGTACACCATATTCATGAGTGACATGAATGTTGTAGGGGTGTTAGTAAGTCCAAAACGCATTATTACAAACTCATAGTGCCCATATCAAGTTCTAAACACCGTCTTGGAAATGTCTCCTTCCTTTACTCTCGACTGATGGTAGGCGGAGTGATGATCTATCTTAGAAAATACTCTCAGTGCCCTTACTGATCAAACAGACCATCAATCCTTAGTAATAGGTACCAATTCTTGACTGTAGCCTGATTGAGTTGTTTGTAATCAATGCAAAGATGGAGAGTTCCATCTTTTCTCTAGACAAATAATGCTGATGCTCCCCATGGATATGTACTTGGACAAATGAATCCAGTTGCTAGTATCTCCACTAATTGAGCTTTCAACTTCTTCAATTCAGCTAGCACCATCCTGTAAAGTGCTTTAGAGATCGGTTCTGTCTACGTCAATAGTGAACTCAACCTCCCTAGGTGGTCGAATACCCGATAATATTTCTATAAATACATCAGGAAATTCTTAAACCACTGGGATGAAAACTAGGTCTATCAGTTCTTTACTAGAACTCACCAAACTGGCCATAAATGTTTTGTATCCTTGCCCCATCTTCCCTTTGCTTAAGCATAGGACACAATACATGTAACGACCCAGCCCAAAGTGCAACATAATGGGCTAAGTCATTTCTTTAAAATGGGTACCCCGAAAGTTAAAGATCTCTAGTCCATTCCCACTTATAAACAGGATCTTCTCCCAGTAGGTATTAGATGTGGGACTAAGTTGAGGGATCTCACAATCCACCCACCTTAGGGAATTTCGTCCTCGAAATGCCTGTTCTTGGCCCGTTGCTAGCCCCAGCCCATGACCTTTCTGGCCCGTGACCGGCAGCCTAGCCAACGTTTCTAATCCAGCCCACCATCTAACACGGAACCAGGTCGGCTCTGATACCATATGTAACGACCCAGCCCAAAGTGCAACATAATGGGCTAAGTCATTTCTTTAAAATGGGTACCCCGAAAGTTAAAGATCTCTAGTCCATTCCCACTTATAAACATGATCTTCTCCCAGTAGGTATTAGATGTGGGACTAAGTTGTGGGATCTCACAATACAAGATGATTTATCTAACATCAACCTTTGGAAAATTAATCTCATCTCACTCTTATATGGACCTTGCAACACTCTCTTTTTCTCACAATCTAGGAATGTCTTGTTATGACTTAAGCAATCCATTTCTAAATTACATCATAGTCCCTTAAGCCATATAAAATAAAAACCCAATTTTTACAATTACCTCATAGCCCCTTAGCCTATATATAATAAAATTCCATACATAGATCTCTCCCTAAATTTCAAATTCTAGACTCTTGATCCCTAGTGTAGTATATACAGGCTCACCCTTAGTAGCCGTAGAAAGACGATTGGCGGAGAGAGTGAAAAACTTAGGGTTAGAAGTTCCTACCCCTAATTTGAAAAGATGATCTTTTCATCTTGATTACTCTTTTTACCTTTCCTACTTCCTAGGCTTGGTTCAAGTATCATTCAATTTTGGACTAACTTTGTTGGTCTAACTCTTCTTTTTCCTACATCACAACAAGTTTTAATTATGTACATATTTCTCTCTCTCTCTCTCTCTCTCTTTTTTCTACACGTGTTGCCTCCGGTTCAACATTAATTTAAAGTCCTTAGCTTGACTCTTCAAAATTTATCCTGATGATAACATGATGGAGGAAGTTAACCGAGTCACATATCCTCTATAGTAATGTTTCAGCCTTTGGCAATTCACTTTGAATTGCATTTTTGATTTCTCATCTCTGATTTCAACTGTTCTATGTGGGAATATGTGACATATTGTGAATGGGTCATACCATCTAGACTTCAACTTTCTTCGGGATAGCTTGAGTCTAGAATTCTCCAACAACACTTGATGCCTTGGCTCAAAATTTTGTGCCAAAATGTGCTTATCATGCCACAACTTGGTTCTTTCCTTGTATATCTTGTCATTTGAGTAAGTGTTTGATCTAAACTCATCCAATTCATTTAGCTCCATTATTCTTTTTCTCTTCAACCCTTTCCGTTAAAGTTTAGCTTTTGAATAGCTTAAAAATGTTGTGCTCTAACTCGACAGGTAAGTGACATGCGTTACCAAGAACGAGTGTAAAGGGGGATATTCCAATTGGTGTTTTGAATGTAGTTCTATAAGCCCATAGTGCTTTATTGACTAATCCTTTTATATTGGACTTACAAATTTTTCCCAAATCTCTTTGATTTATTGTTTGGAAATTTTAGTTTGATTACTTGTTTGAGAATGGTAGGTAGTGGCAACTCTATACTTCACCCCATACTTGGTAAGAAGTGCATCAAATGCTTGATTGGAGAAATGTGAACCTTCATCACTAATGATTGCCCTTGTTATTTCAAATATTGTAAAGATGTTCTTCAAAAATTTGACTACCACTTTGGCATCAATGCTGGCAATGCTACTGCTTCTACCCACTTTGACACATAAACTACAACCACCAATAAGTACTGATTCTAATTTGAAGGCACAAGTGGTCCCATGAAATCTATACTTCACGCATCAAAAAGCTCTACTTCCAGAATTCCATGGAAAGGCATCTCCTACCGCCTAGAAATATTTTCACTTCTCAGACATCTATCACATTGCATGACAAATGAATGGGCATTCTTGAATAGCGTTGGCCAATGGAATCCAAATTGTAACACCTTATTGCAGTTTCTTGTCTTCCATAATGTCCACCATAATCTAAAAAATGTCATTGATAAATGATGTCTTACATTTCTTTCTCTAGAACACTTCTAATAAGTTGATCACTCCACTTTCTCAACATATATAGATCATCCCAAAAATAATGATGACATCAAGTAAAACTATATCTAAGGCTTCCAAACTCCGACCATATGTGTTTTCAAAAACTGAAAAATTATCCATTAATACTTCCATACCCTTTCAATAAAGTGCAAGAAAATAAACATCATATACCTTTGAAAAATTCCAAGTGCATTGCATAGATCAAAGTGCATTCTTTTGAAAGAAAATGTTCCATATGTACATGTATAGGTGGTCTTCTCTTAATCCTTCAGATGAATAACAATCTAGTTGTATCTGGAATATGCATCTAAGAAACAATAGAACTCTTACTTGACTAATATGCCTAGCATTTGAACAATGAAGGGCAAAGAAAAATGATACTTTCTTGTGGCTTTGTTCAGCTATTTGTTGTCCTACAATCATTCCTCCTTTGTAACTACAACTAATGATTGTTCTCTTAGGTATCAGTTCATTTTTCTAATTTGGAACCACAATCATTCCTCCTTGGTAACAACCCAAATCCGGTTTGCTATAAAACCGAACTGGAAGTGTTGTGGGAGACCAAATTGACTATAAAATTTGATTAAAATGGTCAACCTGAACCTAAGAGGAATGGATCTACTCTAATCATCATAAGATGGAAAGAGTACCAATATGAATGTATGAAATGCACAACCTAGCAGGACACTACGTGGATGATATAACAAAAAATATCACACCAATTGATTAAGTATGGCAAAAATTTTGTAAATAAGCAGACAAAGTTTCTCTTAAAATTGCAATAAGGGAACCACCTTGTCTATTATTATATGACAATATATATATGAAAAATAACAAGATATATCACAATAACATCACATTTTGTTAACATTATAACAACTTTCATATTATAATCCCTAACTGGGGACCCATCTTCTATTCACATTAACATGACTAGAAGTTTACTAACTTCATTCATAATAGTGTCATTATCATTGACATCAAAACATCATTAACAAAATAAAAACAAGATAACCATGCATTAAACATCGTCAAATTTCACCAAAAGTTTAACACATAACCAGCATCACAATACAGCGTACTATCGTTAGGCATGTGTGAGTGCAAAGATGTCATTGCTCATTCGTCAAGTCTGACATATCTTATTGTGTTTGATGCTCACTTACATACATAATAGAAAACCATCAGCAGTGGCTGTCACTGATCCAGAAAATAACTAATATCAAATTGTCAATGAGAGCTAACTCTCATTGAAAGAAAACATGCATATACTTCATCAGAACTCTCATAAGGGTAACTACTAAGGAGCCATTGAGCTATGGTTTGGATAGCATCCCGAACTGACTAGTCTGATGCCTCTCTAGGGTTTTTCTAACTATCCCTCTCTCGGGAATACCATTATTCTTAACCCTCTCTGATCCTTCGCATATATCATGACCCTAAGTATGAAGGTTGAGTACTCTCAGACAATTGGGCCACATGTCTGGATGTGTGCTATATTAAACAGTACCCCTAAACCCCCACATTTCTCTGGTTGTGAGGAACTCAAACATAGAATTGTCATAATCTCTTGGGAATGGAACAACCCTCTCACTAATCTAGAGCTTGATGTCATTGACACGTGCACTCGCTCATGGTACGTGTGAGTCAGTTTCACCATCTCTTGTCTAACTGAAAACTAGATAAAATCATATATAGGCATGGGAAGGGATTTAATATTGTAGGCCCGAAGGCAACTTGTTGTGAATCTTATTTTTGAAATCATACTTGAGGGATCTCATCCTCGAGGGTTATTAATCCAGAAAACTATTTGTCAAAATGGCCCGTGTTAAGTGAGGTCCACTAAATTGACCACTTAACACATCCTACAACCTACAATCTAAAACAACAATAGAAGAGATCGATAAATAAGAGTACAAGTCCTAAATGGACCTTGTAGAAGCTCTAAGTGGGGTCTCGCGACTATG
Source organism: Piper betle (assembly GCA_033002965.1). NCBI lineage: Eukaryota > Viridiplantae > Streptophyta > Magnoliopsida > Piperales > Piperaceae > Piper > Piper betle. Next base: position 9,179 of record JAURVB010003734.1, read on the forward strand.
TTGCAAGCTCCTACACCGAACCTACACAAACAGAACTAAATACTAACGCCCATGTACACCCATATGATGCATAAATGACATGATGGATAATTCAAATACTAGGACAATCATGTATATACTGATCAATCCAAACAATCCCTAATCCTTTCAACAATATAATCATGTACAACTATATGATACTGAGATAGCATGATAATATTTCAAGCAACACTTAACAAGGTAAGGTAACCCTAATAATCATGTCATATACGCATGATAAACTTGTAATTAATTCCATATCAATTCAAACATCATAACTAATCATAATTTGACTATTATCATACAATAATTTCATCAATTAATACTGAAGTATATGAATCTACATTCCTAGGTGATCATGCTATCAACATCACAAATTTATTAATATGTAATTAAACATAACAATTAACTTAATAAAGATCATGATTATGATAATCAAACTAATACTCAATTATGACAAATTAATCATTAGAGCTATATGTATAATTCATGAGTTTAATTACCTAACATTAATTAACAACTTATATCAACTAGTATGCATTTTGAATTAACTAATCAAGTATTTTCATATAATTACAACAACACAAGCATTCATATGACATACACAATGTGCATCAATTCATCCACATCACACAATTCAATCAATAATATAATAATAATGATCAATTATATAAAATGAAATGAAATTAAATTGTAGACCCAAGTTGGCCGTCACGTGGTGACGACCACGAATGCCGTGAGGAGGGAGATGACGGCTGTAAGTGCTATCCCATGAGCCAAGTCGGCAAGGGGAGTGGTTCTAGGTGGCCGGAGCTGCCACTGGCTGGCAGTAAAGACCAATCACCGGCAGCAGCTAGTAAACCCCAGTTTCAACTTAGGGACCCGATTTTAGTTTTGTCTAGTTTGGGCAATCTCGAGTCGATTCGAGCGAGCTCGTGATAGACTAGTTTTCAGATTATAAGTATAGGCCCAGATGGCTGTATGAACATGTTATAGTGGCTGAGTATGCCTGACATGCAGATGATAAGATCATGAGTTATCATTGTATACTGAGTTATACAAATTTATTTATATAAGTTAGCCAAGATTTTAGGCTTAGATTTAGGTCGTTGTAACGTTTAGTACCCGTTTGGGATTTTCAAGGTATCTCATTGCATGCATCATAGGGATTTCGGATCATTGGATTGTGCCCTGTGGGCCCAGCTCGATTGTGTTTAGGGTTTTGAGGCCCATTTACCCTTTTTGCCTCGATTCCCGCCTATAGAGCCACTTTGAGGACTCAAAGTCAGTTTGGACTTTGGACAGTCTCAATTCGAGCTTTCCGTCCATATGTATAGTGCATGTACCCATAGGTGGGCCCCACTAGGCACGAGTTTTTAGACGTCCCGATCGTGCCACATGGCAAGATCTGAGCAGTCCACTCAACTTTATCTTGACCCATTGATTTCTAGAGTTTCCACGATTTTGAAATTTTCCACTATTATGCCAGCACCACTTCGGCTCGCCACCGGTGTGACCCCCACCCTCCTCCAACCACCGGATCGGTATGGCCGTAACCATCTCGTGGCTGGCTACTAGTGTGTACCCATCATTGCCACCAGGGCCACTGCAATAACCACTGGTGACGGTGTTGTCAGACTCGTTTTCCGCCGCTGCCGCCACCCTTTCGGGTCATTTTTCGGCGACGGTGAGCCACCTCTGGCTAGTCCGACCATCCCAACAACTTCATCTTGCCTAGATCTACATTTTGAGACAACCCACGATGACCTCCGTGGCCGCGATTGCCGCCGGTGACATTGCCGCACCCGGCTACGATCTGCCGCCTTTCTTGTTGTTTTCAGGTCTGCCCGTGGCCGGAATCCGCCAATAATCACCACCATCACCTCTGCCATCACGCCCTCTTTTGATCGCAACCGACGGCAGCCCCTGCTGTGCCGCCATCGGTGTTCTCTGGCGATGGCACTGCCGCCCCATTGGTCGGCCCGTTTACCCACATTCTCACGACTGCGTCCGCCAGTTGACCGTGACCTCCAGCCCGTGATCATGTCCGCCTAGTCATGCTCGAGTTTGCCAGCCATGTCCACATCGTGTCCATCAGCCTATCCAACCCAGCCCATTTTCCAATTAACCCAGATCGGGTTGGTTCAGCATTTTAAGTTTGGTCTGGTTGAGCTCGGTTCAATCCGGTTCAGCCCGTTTTCATCCGTTCTTACACTGTTTTTAGTAATTCGAGAACTTCTATATTAGTTTAGATACATATTCACATTGTTTAGCATGATTGGATGTTATGATGATTTTTCTTAATTTATTGTTTTATTTAATTATTTAACTATTTAATTATTTACTCATTCATTATTATTTATATATTTGTATTTATATGTTTATCATATATGGTGAATGTTTACATGATTATTTGTTATTATTAATATTATATTTATTTATTAAAATTAGTCTTAGTATGTTTATTAAATTGTAAATTTATATATTTATTTATCTATTTGTTTGTTCGCATGTATGTTATTTTTTATTTGTATTTAATTATGCATTCTTATATTGTATAACTATGATATTATTATTATTCATGTTAATGAATATTAACTATTTATTTATTGAATTATTATTTAATTATTTAATTATTTATGCGTTTACTAACATAAGTATATATGATATTTACTCCTGTTTGCCTGTATATTTATATAGTGTAATTATATTACTATGTTATGATTATGGTATTATTTATGTTCATGTATTTATTATTTACCTAATTATCTATGTGCATATTTATTTGTTTATTCATTATTAGTATGCCTTGATTTGCATGCCAAATGTTTTGTTATAGGTTTGTTAGCATTATTTTCTTTATTAGGATGTATTGATGATATGAGCATACACCACGAGCATGTATCATATAGAGATGTTAGTATATTACTTAGTAGTGTATTCTGATGTTAGTTTCAGAGTCTGAGCTCGCCGTGGATGTGCTGATACACTTGGAGCTTGGACCACAGGTCCGTAGGACTCTCCCTCTCTGCTTGACTCCTTGCGTGTCGAGTTTTATCGTGTTTTATACGTAGGCCGACATCAGCGGTGTTTTATCAGATCGCTCCGATGGCGGACCATTTAGCTGTGTTTTCTACGCATGTTTAATAAAACTACAAGGATGTGATCCCTTGTTGGTTTTCAAACTGAAGCTCCAGAAATATATGATACAAGCCTCTTTCCTAAGCCTATTATATGAGTATGCACATTTTTACGGATTTCACGAATAAGAGAGTGAGCGGTATGGAGAAATGTATGAATCGCATTAGTACTCCTTCAAACCATGAAGTAGTGTGGTGTATGATGGTACTGCATACTGCAGCGCATTTTTGAAATATGTGGCACTAACGTAATTGTTTCTTTTGCCACTCGAGTATCGTGGCGGGTGATATGGAAGGTGTGAGGGCATAAGCGTTGTATATATGTATGAATATGATTATGAGCCGTGCATGCGAGCCGACAATTGCTTAAGTATGTTTGCTTACCGCCCAGTGTGAGGCTATCTTGAAGTTTCATTAGTTTTCGTAGATAATGGAATACCCATTTTGCCAGATTGTATTAGTTATTTTTTGGACCAGTAACATTCGTTACTGACGGTTTTCATATAATATATGTAGGTCATGCAAATCTTGAGTCGACTTTGGTGGGAGGATAGATAAACGCTACACACACTTGAGCTCAACACAATATTTACTTTCTTGCATTTATTTATATTTGATGTGTTTTGATGCTTATTTGACAATGTCTTCTATTCTCATGGCACCAAAAGGGTTATTTTGATCTATTTTGTCGATCGAGTCTTACAAACCAATAATACTAAACATGACTCGACTCAATCATAACATTTCTGATCTGGTCTTAGGTGAACTGAAATCGGGGTGTTACAGTAGCCTTGGGTGGTGTTGGGCTACGAGGGTGAAAGAGTATGCTAGGCTAGGATTAAGGATAGGGGTTAGGATTAGGTGGAGGTGGGAAGAACTTGGTCGGGACTTAGTGGCCAGTGGCGATGGCTAGTCGGCGGCGGCAGGGTGGGTGAGATCAGCTAGGGCAGGAAGCGACTAATTAGGGAGAGGGGAAGAGGGCTAGGGTAGGTGTGGTCAGCTAGGTGGTTAACGGCGTGGATAGCGGCGCGCAACTGGCCGACAGTAGCGCTAGTTGCCGGTGACAACACATGCAAGCGGTTGTTCAGGCTAGGGAAGACTCAGGAAGGAGGGATGATGGAATAAATAATTAAACCAGGAGTACTGTCATATACTTTGATAACTCATTCTTCTAGTGCATTATTGATGTTATCATTATATACTTAGATACACATGACCCTCACGGCTCATAACACATGACCAATCTTAAAAATGTGCATACTCATATGATAGGCTTAAGAAAGAGGATTGTATCATATATTTCTGGAGTTTTAGTTCGAAAAACAACAAGGGATCTCATCCTTTAGTTTTATTAAACATGTGTAGAAAACACAGCTAAATGGCCCGACATCAGAGGGATGCAATAAAATGCCACCGATGTCGTCCTACGTATAAAACACGATTAAAATTGACACGCAAGGAGTCAAGCAGAGAGGAGAGTCCTACGGATCTATGGTCCAAGCTCGAAGTGTGTCTACACATCTATGGCGAGTTCGGACTCCAAAACCTACATCAGAACCCACTACTAACTAAAATACTAACATTTCTATATGATGCATGCTTTTGGTGTGTGCTCATATCATCAATACATAAATAGGTAGATAATAAATACATAAAAACAATCAATATTCTAATCTTAAAATAATAATATCATATACTATATACGTAAATGGTTAAACACGAGTAAATATTATATATACTTGTGTTAGTAATCATATAAATAATTAAATAAATAAATACATAATCATTCTATAAATAAATAAATAAACAATTATTTAATTTTAATCAATCATGAATAATAATAATATCATAGTCATCAATATAGAATATGTAATTAAATACAATTAAATAATAACATACACGCAACAGACAAGTAAATGAATATATACAATTTAGTAAGTCTAACAATAATAAGTAAATATAATATTAATAATAACAAACAATCATGTAAACATAAATCATATACGATAAACATATAAATAAAAAAGTAAATAATAATGAATAAATAAATTAACAATAGATAAATAAATAAATAACAAAAACCACTTATAACATTAAATTATACTAAATTATGTGAATATGTACATAAACTAATATAAGGGTTTTTGAATTACCGAAAACAGTCGAAAAACAGTTGAAATCGGGCTGACCAGACCGAACCAAGTTGAACCAGACCAAACTGAAAAGGCTGAACCAACCGGAGCTAGAAAATGGGCTGGGTTGGCTAGGCAGACCTGACAAGACAGGTGGACTCGGACATGGGCTGGAGGCTGGTGGACTCGGACTAGCGAGGCGGACCGGACGAGGACACGAATGTGGGCGGCGGATGCGACACACGCAAACAGGCCGGATAGGGCGGCCGTTGCCCGCCTGTCAAGATCGATAGCCCATGTGACGAGGAACAAGATGGCAGTGGCGGTTAGTGGTGGCCGGCTGGTGGCAGGCCAAAAATTGGCCGGAAAGACGCAAAATTGCCGCTGGGTGCGGCGACATCGACGATGGCGATAACGGCCACAACGATGGTCGTGGGTGGTCTCAAAATGTAGATATCAACAAGGTGAACCTATCTGGCTGGTCGCACCCGCCGGCATCGGAAAACGGCTCAAACGGTGGCGGCGATGACGGAAACAGACAGGAAAAACTCTGTTGTTGCCTGCGATTGCGGCGGCGCAGGTGGCGGTGAAGGGTATGAATAGGAAGCCGACCCTGACTGGGTCACGGGGGTGCCGGTGGGGTGGCTGGGGAGGTTTGGAGACTCGCCGGTGGCACACCGAAGTAGTGTGGTGACTTTAACATAGTGAAATTGTGGAAGATCTGGGAAATAATACCGTGAAGCCAGGGCTGACGTGGGTGGCTCAAATATTACTACGTGGCACGATCTAAACGTCTGACAACTCGTGGTCTAGTGGTACCCACCTATGGATGAAAAGCTTGGATCGAGATTGTCTGAACTCAAAACTAACTCAAGTCCTGAAATTGACTCTATAGGCAGGAATCAAGGCAAAAGGGATAAATGTGCCTCGAAACCCTAAACTCAATCGAGCTGGGCCCACCGGGAACAATCCGATCCTATGATTCATGCAATGAGATACCCTAAAAATCCCAAACTAATACTTAATGTTGTAGTGGTGTAGATTTATGCTTAAAATCTTGGCTAACATATACAAACAAATTTGTATACCCCAGTATAAACTGATAACTCATGATCTTATCATCTGCATGTCGGGCATACTCAGCCACTATAATATACTTATATGGCCATGTGGGCCCATACTCATAATCTGAAAATTAGTCTGGCTCGAGCTCGTTGGCAGCCGACTCAAGCTTGCCCAAATCGACAAAAATAAAATCGGGTAAAACCCAAAGCTGAAACTGGGGTTTTACAAAAACCCTAACTCAAGTCTCGGGTTTTACATCCATTCTTTGGAACACAATGAATATTACTTTTTTACTTACCGAAGAACTATATGAGATTGGGTAGATGATTCTAGCATCAAGCTACTTTAGTATTTTTTTCTTTACAACTTCCTTGAAGATGGGACTGAGATGTCTTTTTGCGTCATTGAAAGTTTGTGTCCTTCCTCCAAGAGAATCGTGTGCATGTAGGTTGTCGGGCTAATACCTCGAATATTAGCAATTGTCTACCCTCTCAAAATTCTCAACAATTTTTCTTCTTAAAAAGGTATTAAAGAAGCTTAAATGATGACGAGAGAGTATTAGAATTTCTAAGAAATACATATCTTAATTGCTTGGGCAATGGTTTTAGATCTAGCTCTAAAGGTTGTACTATTGATGGCATGTTTACTTTGGCTTTTGAATTTTGCATAGGAAAATGCTCCACTTGATCACAGTCATCAATAATGCTTATTTGTGCATCCAATAAAACTACCATAATTAGAGTTCTTTGATTATTTTATTAAAAGATGTTATAAAAGAATATAATACTATGTTCTTCCATCTCATACATATTAACAGATAAAAAATTATCTATATCTCAAATGATATGCAATGTCGATTTTTTTAAATTGTAAAAGCATATCATATATGATATACAAAAATAATGTTCCTTGTCATTTATGATTTTATATAAAGTTAAGGTGTAACTTAAAAACTTCAAGTTTGATTGGCTAATTTGAGGACGGAAAATGGGCTTGGTCATGCTAGCGAAACCTACTTTTTGTCTTTGCCAACCTGTTGCAAGACTGAAATTTGATTAGTTGGGCCGGGAAGAGAAGGGCCCTCCATAGCCCTTAGGCCTAACTAAATTTGGCCTAATCTAGCTTATTTTGTTATTAAAATTTAAGGCTTGTTTGGTTGGCAAGAAAAGGATGTAAAATATTTGAAAATTTCATAGTTATGGTTTGCAAAGAGTCAATTATTGTGATGTAAATAAGAGGTACAAAATCTATTGACAAAACAATTTCCTGTGATGAGATCCAATTATTTGTGTTTTTTATATGAAAATTTCCTGTGATGAAATTTCCAAGGGAGACAAATTGGTGATAGTCTTACTTGTATCTTACAAAAAAAAATACTAACAAGGGATAACTTTTTATTGAAAGATCGATGTTCTTGCCATGAATTGCTATTTAAAGATTTCATAGATTTTTAATTTTTTTCACACTAAACGGGGGCTTAATAACCAACTAGGCCCTTTAAGAGAGCTTAGTTGGGCTATCTAGAAGAGTCAAACCTCTCTTAGAGAGACCAGTTACGCTTTGTAACTGGATTACCTAAGAAAGCTCTTCTCAAGGCTGGTTAGAATGAGCCTAGTTTAGTTGATTGACACTAATAGGCAGACATCTTCAACTTAGATCAAACTTAGAATGAGCCCAGTTTAGCTGATCCAAACTAATAGGCAGACACTCTCCACTTAGATCAAACTTGTAATGGCGCAGTATAGGCCTAAGTTATCCCTTCAAAATGGTCAATTTCAGTTGAAGATTATATGTACGCCCCCATTAATATATTAGATATTACCCCTATAGGTATGGAATGTGGGAATACCTATATGAAGGATCTTATATTCCATTCACTTTTAAGAAATTTTGCCTTCAAAATTCTTTCTCAGCTCATGAGCCTAACATGTATCCTGTATAACCCACCATCAAATACTGTAGTTTGCTCTGATATACTTTATAACAACCCAACCTAAATAAAAACTAATGGATCTAAGTCATTATTCCAAAAATTGTTTACCAACTTAGAAGATTGTAAGCACATTCACATTAATATTGTAACACCCCGATTTCGGTTCACCTAAAAATAGAATTAGAAATGTTACGATCGAGTTGAGTCATTTTTAAAGTTGTTGGTCGGTAAGACTTGATCGATACAATAGATCGAAATAACTTTCTTAGTGTCATTAGAATGGAAGTCATTGTTAAATACACATCAAAATACATAAAATATAAGTAAAAGTAAGAAAAGAAATAAATCCGCTGAGCTCAAGTGTGTGTAGTATTTATCTGTTCTTCTACCAAAGTTGACTTAGGATTTACATGACCTACATATATTATATTAAACGTCAGTAATGAATGTTATAGGTCAAAATAATAACTAATACAATTTGGCAAATGAGTATTCCATTACCCACGAAAACTTTTGAAACTTCAAGATTGCCTCATACTGGGTGGTAAGCAAACATACTTAAGCAAGTGCCAGCTCGCATGTATGGCTAATGTTCATATTCATACATACAACGCTTACGCCGTCACATCTTCCATATTTCACCTACCACGGAACTCGAGTGGAAAAAGGAACAGTTAAGTTAGTGCCACAAATTCTGAAAATGTGTTGCGTTACGCATAATCCTCATACACCATACTACCTTAGGGTTTAAAGGAGTACTAGTTTGGTCCATACATATCTTCATACCGCTCACTCTCTTATTCGTGAAATCCATAAAAATGCACGTACTTAAATAATAGGTTTAAGAAAGAGGCTTATATCATATAATTTGGGAGCTTCAGTTGGAAAACTAACAAGGGATCTCATCCTTGTAGTTTTATTAAACATGTGTTGAAAGTACGGCTAAATGGCCAGACATCAGAAGGATCCAATAACACAGTACCGATGTCGTCCTACATCTAAAACGTGATTAAACTCTACACGCAAGGAGTCAAGCAGAAAGGGAGAGTCCTACGAACCTGTGGTTCAAGCTCTAAGCGTATTTGCACATCCACGTCCAGCTCGGACTTCGTAACTTACATCGAAACCCACTATTAAGTAAAACATTGACATCTCTATATGATGTATACTCGTGGTGAGTGCTCATATCATTAATACACCATAATAAAGAAAACAGTACTAACAAACCTATGACTAAACCCGTGGCACATAAATTGAGACATAATATTAATAAATAATAAATAAATAAATAAGGAATCCACTCATAGATATTTAGATAAATAATAAATGCATAAACATAAATAATACACTAATCATAAAATCATAATGTAATTAGACTATATAAATACACGGGTAAATATGAGTAAATACCATTTATACTCATTTTAGGAAACATATAAACAATTAAATAATTAAATAATTAAATAAACAAATAATTAATAATCATTAATTATAAATAATAATAATATCATAGTTATACAATACAAGAATATATAATTAAATACAAATAAATAATAACATGCATGGCAAAAAATAAATAAATAAATAAATAAATATATACAATTTATTAAATATAAATAAGACTAATATTAATAAGTAAATATGTCATTAATAATAATTAGTAATCATATAAACATGCATTGTAATTAATAAATACCCCAATAACAAGAAATGAATAATAATAATAAAAAATAAATAAAATAATTATAACATCCAAGCATACTAAATCATGTAAATATGCAACTAAACGAATATAGAGGTTCTCAAATTACCAAAAACGGTGCAACGGACAAAAACGGTCTAAAAATGAGTTGAATCAAACCGAACCGAGCTGAACTAGACCGAACCGAATAGGCTGAAACAACCCAGTCTTGGTTAAGTAAATTGCTGGGCTGGGTCGGTTGGGCTGGTTTGGAGTGATGGACACAGACACAGACACAGCTAGCAGACTTGGGCATAGCCAGGCAGATGTGAACACGAGCAACAGATGCAATCAGGAAGGAAACGGGTAAATAGGCTTGACAAGGGGCGGTGGTGCCCGTCACCGGAAAATACTGATGCAACATTTCTGGGGTCGCCGCTAGTTGGGATCGACGGAGGGAAGGATGGGGAACATGATGGTGGTGGTGTTCGGCATAGTCCCGCCACTAACTGGTCAAAAAATGACTGAAAATGGGAGGTATTGCCACCGGGTGCAGCGATGTTGCCGGCGACGATCTGGGCCGCGGCGGTGGTTGTGGGTGGTTTAAAAATGGAGATATCGGGAACATGAAGATGTGTGGGTGGTCGGATTGGCCGAAGGTGGCTTGTCGGCACGAAAGGGTGCTAGCAGTGGTGATGATGTAACACCCCAAATCCTATTCTTGCTTGAGAACCGAACTGGAATGTCATTGGTCCCGGTTCGGTCGACTAACCCGAACCCAACCCTGCATATCTATCGGCATCTCGAGATGGAAGATGTTTATCTCTATACATGGATGAATATACAAAAAACCTAATATGCTACTACATAGATGACATGACAACTAGTTTACAAAAGAAAATAAGTACAATAAAGTCGATAAAAATTCCAAAAATGAAATAGACAAAATTTCCCTTAAAAGTTCCATTAAGGTCCACCCTATCAAAATCAACATGTATAAATATATATAAATATATTACTCATTGATATTTGCACAAAATTCTAATCTGTTGCATAATTCATTCTAAATCTTGGGTCTCGACCCATGTGTGCATTCTAATTACTTTTCGCATCATATGAATTCAATTGTCATGCCTTACATCACATTATTCTCAATATAATGATAACATAAACTAAACATTAACATTCTATCACCTGACATGTGTGCAAGAGACCTTGCTACTCTGCTGTCCAGGCTACCTCATCGTACTCATGATCATGACCTACATATTTTATAAAAACACGTCAGTAATGAGTGTTACTGGTCTAAAAATATAACTAATGTCAAAATGGCTATGAGAGCAAACTCTCATATGAAAGAAAACATTTTCTATATTTTTCGTGAAATCTCTAAAGGGCATCTACTGAACTGAAATAATCTTTAACTGAACTGATTTGCTATTGCTGATGGCTCTTTCAACATTTTCTCATTTCACTTTCTGGGCCCTTGGGACTACTATAATATCCTAAGCCCTTTTTCTTACTTCCATACCCACTCACGTAGCATGGTTGTTGGTATTTCCGGCTTGGACTGGCACATGCCACTTGCGTAGCATGGTTGTCGATGGCTTTGACTGGCACATGCCACTTGCGTAGCACGGTTTCCGGTATTCCCGTCTTCAACTAGCACATGCTACTTGTGTAGCATGGTTGTCGGCGGCTTCGACTGGCACATGCCTGTTAGCATAGAATGGTTATCGAAAAATGCAAAAACTACATGTATATAGGTCTTGGTAGGGATTTATATAATAGGCTCGAAGGCAACTTGTGGTGGATCTTGTTTTCGAAAACATACTCGAGGGATCTCATCCTTGAGGGTTATTAATCCAGAAAACTATTCGACTAAATGGCTCGAGCTAAGTGGGATCCAATAAAACACCACTCAACTCGCCCTACAAAACTAGAGAAATCTGAAAATGATGGAAATGTTTGAAATATAAATAGAGAAAACTAGGGTTGTTGTGGATGGCTTTGATCTTGACACATGGCGTGATCTGAATGTTCAACAACTCTTGACCTAATGGGACTCACATATGGGTATATGCACTATACCTATGGGAAGCTCAAATTGAGACCGTCCAAAGTCGAAATTGACTTGAGTCCTAAAAGTGACCCTATAAATAGGAATTGAGGGATGAAGGCTAAATGGCCTCGAACCCTAAACTCAATCAACCTGGGCCCACAAGGGCGCAATCAAGTTATCTGAAATTCCTATGTTGCATGCAAATATAGTACCTAGAAAATCCCAAACTGATACTATGTAACACCCTGTTTCGGCTCACCCGTGAACCGACCCGGAAATGTCACCGGCAACCGAACCGTTCGCTAATCTACTGGATTCGGTTAAGTCGACCTGGATCTACCCTCGGTGTCTCAAGATGGAGATGCAAACATGAAATGCATGGATGAGAACAATTGGGTTTTAACGGAGTCCTACATGCATGCCATGATGTGCAAGCAAAGACAAAACAAAACAATAAATGAGAAACCAAGAAAAACGGATAGAGTTTCTCCTAAAAGTGCAATAGGGGCCAACCTGTCCACAACAAGGGTATATAAATATTTTATAAAAATACGATAACACATAACAATCTACCATGACATTCAATCATTATCTCATTTGTTTCACCTGAGCCGAGTCTGAACTCCAAGGCTCCCTACTCATTCACATTGATCTGTTCGTTTCATAACAAGCAATTCATTTAAGCAAACACATTGAAATTATCATTCACGTAGCGATAACACACCGTCATTATAGATTACATGCGGCAGGTACATGTGTGCGCAGTTCCGTGCTGCTCCTCCGCAGTCTCGACAGCTTTCATCTCTCGCATTCCTCACCTACATATATATAGAAAAACCGTCAGTAACGAGTGTTACCGGCCCGGAAAATAACTAATATCAATCTGGCATAGGAGAGCAAACTCTCCTGTTGAATGAAAACCATATACTTCCTCAACAACTCTCATCAAGGCACATACGGGAGCCGTCGCTATCGGGCCGTCGCCCTCGAGTCGAAAGCGTCCCCCTTTCTTTCTCATTCTCATACGTTGGCCATTTCTCTATCGCTTCTCGCATCAAATCTCATTCCTTTTTGCCCTCTGCACCTTTCATATTACTCCTAACCTTGAGCACGAAGGCCGAGCACTCTCAGGCAATCGCCTTTAGTACCCTTTGAACCACAAGTCTAGACATGCGCTGCATTGCAGTACCCGTAAACCTCCACACTTCTCCGGGTTTGAGGAACTCAAAGGTGGAGTTGTCCGGATCCTTCGGGAACGAAGTGGGTTCTCCCCAGCTCCAGAGCCCGCTCTTCCGAGCACATGCCCTATCTGAAGGCGTGGCCGTCAGTAACCCTCATTCCATCTCTCACCGAAAACGCGAAAACTATATATATATATGCCTAGGTTGGGATTTATACAATAGGCCCGAATGCATCGTGAGCTTGATCTGAAGTTCGAAAACAAACTCGAGGGATCTCATCCTTGAGGGTTATTAATCCAAAAAGAACAGTTGGATAAATGGCCCGAGTTAAGTGAGATCCGATAAAGTGCCAGTTAACTCGTCCTGCACATGATAAATCAAATACACAATAGAATAGCGTAAATCAGAGAATGAGTCCTAAACGGACCTGGTAGAAGCTCCAAACGGGTCCACGCGCCTAGGCGGCGAGCTCCTACACTGTACCTACACAATCAAGCTAAAAACTAACGCCCGCATGATGAATCACACATCCTATAGCATGCACACACAATCAACACAATCACGCATCAATCAACACACATCAACCTATATCAATTCTAGCAAGTCTACTTAGGCTAGTTTGCATTAGATCATGATCATTACCTAGTTACCCTAATTAGTTTCTCAGCCTCCATTTTTAACACCACTCAATCAAACAAATTTCATATTTTATCCTTAATCAAATCTACATTTATATATATTATTATAACACACAATTCACCAATCCTAGCATGCAATTCTAATAATCAATACTTTCAAATAATTAAGTTAAAATAAATTATACCTCGCGTCGTCGAAAATCGGCGATGGCTAGGGTTTCCGTTTCGTGGCTCGGAGCTTGCGTTTGGCGGATGTTCGCGGTCCGAATTTCCACGAATCCAGATTGGTTCTGGGCATGTTCCGGCGGATTTTCCGGCGAGTGTCGGTAGTTTTCCGGCGGATTCCAGCGGTTTTTCGGCGATGATTCAGGACAGGGCAATCAGGGGGTCTATCGGCACCAGCTCGACGAGCTTGGTCTGATGGTGGTGTCAAACAAAGCAGCCGGGGCGGCGATGGCTGTCGGCAGCGGCGTCGAAAGTGGGTGGCGGCGGCAGCGTGCTCCGATCGGGGCTGTGGCCGGCCTCGACGGCGGTCGGGATGATGGGGGAAACGTCGGCGACGGCGAGTGGGTGGTCGTCGTGGTCACAGTGGCGGCGGCGCGGCCCGGACGGCGGCGAATCGACGAGGGAGGGCGTCGCGGCTTGTGGGGCGATTCCGGCGTCGTGGCGGCGAGATGGTGGCCGAGGTGGGTCATGGCGGCACGGCAACTGCACGGCGGGGTGGGGCGGCGTTGATCGGCGGCAGCGTGGCGTCGACAGCGGCGGCGGTGGTGATAGGGTTTGGGTGAGGAAGTGTCGGGAGGAAGAAGAAATACTCCAGTGGCAATTTCGTAAATAAGTATTGACTCTATTCTGACTCGAGTTAAAATAATAACTAGTTCGTAATAAATTCTAAAAAAAATCTAGAAAAATATGGGAAAATCCCGTAAAATCAAACGAACACAACAACATCGAAATTATATGTTCTATAACTAATAACCCACCCAAACTCACCTATATCGCGTCCTAATTCGTCATTCGGCCCTAAAAATATTCTACGATCAAATGAAAATAACAATCAATACTGCATACCTCCATATACTTGATAACCCATTTTTCATCATCTTTTTGACGTTATCATCGTATAGTTGAGCATACATGACCCTCATCGCTCATAACTCACAGCTGGCCTCAACTCAGCTCGCGGTCCATGAAGCTGACTCGACTCGAACCAACTGGTTCGCTCCCGTAAAACTCTGACTCGAGTCATGGGTTTTACATACTAAGTGCTGCAACAGCCTAGATGTAGGCCTAAAATGTAGCTAACTCATAAAAAATTATATGTATACTTCGTGTATACAATGATAACTCATGGTCTACTCTATCGTAAATGAAACTATTATATGCATGTTGGACATACTGAACATCCATAACATGCTCATATGGCCATCTGGGCCACATACCTAAATTTCTCATATCAATTGCGATCAAAAGACTTAACTGAAGATGCCATTGAGCTCGCAAAACTAAAGCTATTGAGCTATAACATAGAGGGTAGCTCCCCCTCAAAGGCTAGCAGCATACGGCCCCAAACAGACCAGGATGAAGCTAGAACTCTGAACACTAATGAAGATCGCTAGCTCTTTACTAATCTGGTTGGGCAGGACCATACATGGTCGAATCATCTGGCTAAACATGCCATGTATGCTTGAATTATCTGTCTGGACTAACCATATGTGTTCAAATCATCTCCTTGGACTAGCTCATAAGGTCACTGCAAACTATGGGGATCGAAATGCAATGACCTTGGCGGGAAAAACCTAGGTTCACCACTAAGTGTATACTGGGTGGTCAAGTAGGTACTCTAAAGTACTGCAGGGTACTAGTCTATGCTACATCAAGAAAAACTATCTCGGTGCGAGGTATGCGGCCTATCATCTACCCATGTCTCCCTGATCCTCATCAATCTGACTCATCAACTATGTGTACCCTCAGGGCACTCTACTCCAGGTTCTACGGCAATACTATGGTGTCTTGTGAGTCTTGCTAGCATATGGTGGACTCCAGTACAACTAAAGGTATATACTAATGACTTGTATGACTCATGGTCGCTAAACGTGTCCCTATAAGAGGAATTGGATCGCTCTCAAAGTTCTAGCTAACTCAGTCCTAAATCAAATATCTCACTATGTTCCATAATAGAACAAGGACAACTGCTATGACTCTATTGCATGTTATGGCTCTCGCAACTATCTACATAAATACTAACTGCTGCTAATGGGAGCTCTTTGTGATGGAATGAAAGCGAGAACACCTGTACACATATTGCGTGTCTTAAGGAGTATGCAAACATACTCTGCATGGAACTGTGGAGTCTGCATCTTGTTTGTGGCACATGCACTGGTCAATGTCTACTTATCTCAACTATTTGGAAAACATATAGTATGGCTGATATATCTAGAAGGGTAAGTGTAAACATACTCGGGTAGAGGCTTGGCCCTGTCTGACGTCTCTGGTCACATGACAAGTGAATGGATCTCTCATGAAAAAATGGTCACACTGCTCCACGACTCTAACTATGAAGTGTCTCATCCTCATATAGTATGACATCGGGTGTGCTAGAAGAGTACACTAAGCTGAGAAAATCCTACTAGGTATGTAATGAGGTCTCAGTTTGAGTCACAATGGGGTAATGAAACTCTGTGTAGGATATTGGGTGGCTCAAGCATATGGGTAGGTCCATGGACATGTCTCTAAGATCAGTATGATTGGGCTTTGCCACAGGTGGACAGCCTATGGAATAGCCAATAAATGACAAGCCTAAGAGATGGTTCCTAAGTAGCTCTAGTTCAATCAGCTAACAGTAGGCATGCATTTCTCGATACCGTACTAGTCATGTACTTCTAAACGGGCGGGATTCAAACGACCCAAAGAACCACCATCTCTCCTCGAGTCTCCAGGGACTCATAATGAGGTTTGACACGTGTCTCATCCACTCTTCAGTGGTGTGTGACCTGCCCTCTTGTACCGATTTGTAGCACTAATTTTGACTCACATGACTACTACTTCTATGGTAGACTCTCAAGCAAAGCTGTCACTTAAAATGAGTATACACTTGTGCCTTTCTAACAGGTTAGTGTGATCCAATCAGATTAAAGTCCTTGTCTACGTCGCTCCTAGGCTTGGGTGAAGTTGTCTCCTCTAGACTGGTATGTCATCGCCTACCTGCATTGTAAGTCCTAAACATTACCATGAAGGTACCTCCTATACTTGGGGCAAAGGCTAAATCCTATGTCACAGGGTAAGAACCTAATCATACTAGCGAAGCATAAGGAAAACAATGTTTCCCTAATGGACGCTCCGTCACTAAACCCATCATCTATGCCCAAAATTTTAATACAAGTCAATCTCCTCTCGTTGGCTAAGGTCACACTACAGTCTGACCATCTGCATGATTTATAAACTCGAGCTATAACTCATACATCTTTTATCATGCTAATTGAACAATCTGACCACTGTGGCCATCTCATCTAGAGATCATACTGCCTTATTCTCAGACACTGTCCATATACATCTCTAAAAGAATCACTAACACTATCTAATGATCCCTATAAGATTGTCACTAACACTATCTTGCAATAGACATCTGACCTAAGGAAGTTAGCTCAAGGCGATGGTATGCAAGATGGCTGGTGAAGTCAATCATGTGTCATCACATCTAAATAATTCCAGTACACCTAACTTTCCTTTGGCTGGCTGATGTAACTAAGGATGTTATATTTGGTCCTCAATCTTTGACCCTACTCTGCTCCAAAACTGTGACGTGTAGTCTCTATGCAATGCTAAGAACATCCTCAAGTAGTTGTCCTATTGTAGGGTGAGGTAACTACTTGGCCTTTACTTCCACAATAACTACTACACTCTGTCGGCAGTAGTGCAATATACGGACGGTGGTTGTACATCACAGACGGTACTTGTGTATCACGGACGACAGTTGTGCTACTCGAACGGTGGTTGTGTAACTTGGACGGTGGTTGTGCTTCCAATTGCTGAAGATATGATTCTAATCATGTATTAAGTGAACCCACTACTATCTTTGACATGTCTTCCTCCATGTGTTTGTCTCATCAAAGGTAATTACTATCAACTCGACTTAGGCTATCCAACCATGTGTGCCTGATCTAGAGAGTGTCTGCATCATAGTGGTGACACGTACAATGGTGAGCCTACACGTATCTCCTAAAATTTTGGGTGATTGCTCCTATAAACACTAACTGGTTCTCAATAGCCATCATTTATTTGGCCCTGTCAAATCGAGTGATCAAAATATGTTAATCTCATTAAATCTGCGATCAAAGGTAATCTCGCTCATTCTCAATATGTTCATGCCTCTATCTATTGAAGAGTGGCCAATAACACTGTTAAGATAGACATATACTAGTGGAAGGAGGGGAGGTGGTAAAAAGTGTCTATGGGACTGTAGATCCACCTCGCTACTCATCCTCGTCCACTGCTATCTCCTTAAAGTGGTCCATCTCGAGTCATCTGTCCAACTCTCATCTGTACTCCAAGTACCCTCAGTGGCTTCACTATCATAACCACATCCTTCATCCATAGGGATTTGTCTGAAGGTCCAAGTTCTCCATGGTAGATCTTCGATCATGCCTAATAAATCTATTTAAGGCACTTGATGGTCCATGTTCATGTGTCACGTAACTATGTGAATATCTTCATACTCTAAGCTCCCCTCTGGTGTCATCTTTTATGACTCTGTCTCACAATGTGCACCATGTCCCAAAGAAGGATTAATGTAGTGACATACAAAAGACGGGTATGTGCTACAATGTGGTTGCCAAAGATCTAGGTATTCCCGATCACCATCAAACTCAACCTCAGCTAACTTAGCATGTGTGCACTCTTACGTCGTCCAAATCACTGACAGTAAAAGCAAAGGTATGTCTCAAAGCTTATCTTGACATTCTAGTAAGATCCATGCTGGGATCTACTGAAATCATGATCTCATATCCATCTCATAATTTCTATTAATAATGAAACATTCATTGCTATGATCTAACTGAGCAAAAATCTGAAATATAGAGGAAATACCAAATGAAATACATGTCGACTTGGCTAAGGACAACTCCACACACTTTGCTCAAAACAAAAGTCTTCCATCTCAATCGACCAAGACATGGCTCTAATACCAATTTGTAACAACCTGATTTCGGTTCACCTAAGAATCGAATAAAAAATTTTACAATCGAGTCAAGTCATGTTTAAAGTTGTTAGTCGGTAAGACTCGATTGATACAATAGATCGAAACAACTTTCTTGGTGTCATGAGAATGAAAGTCATTGTTAAATATGCGTCAAAATATATAAAATATAAGTAAAAGTAAGAAAAGAAATAAATGCGTTGAGCTCAACTGTGTGTAATATTTATCTGTCCCTTTATCAAAACCAACTCCAGATTTGCAAGAACTACATATATTATATGAAAAATGTCAGTAACGAGTGTTACTGGTAAAAAATAACTAATACAATTTGTCAAATGGATATTCCATTACCCACGAAAAATTTTGAAACTTCAAAATTGCCTCACATTGGGTGGTAAGCAAACATACTTATGCAGGTGTCGATTCGCATGCACGACTAAAGTTCATATTCATACATACAATGCTTACGCCCTCACATCTTCCATATTTCACCTGCCACGGTACTCGAGTGGCAAAAGGAACAGTTAAATTAGTGCCACAAATTCTAAAAATGTGTTGCATTACGCAGGACCCTCATACACTGTACTACCTCAGGGTTTGAAGGAGTACTAGTGTGGTCCATACATATCTTCATACTGCTCACTCTCTTATTCATGAAATTTTAAAAAATGCACGTACTTATATAATAGGTTTAGGAAAGAGGCATATATCATATATTTCGGGAGCTTCAATTAGAAAACCAACAAAGGATCTCATCCTTGTAGTTTTATTAAACATGTGTAGAAAGCAATGCTAAATGGCCTAACATCGGAAGGATCCAATTAAACACCGCCGATGTTGTCCTACGTCTAAAACACAATTAAACTTTACATGCAGACATCGGAAGGATCCAATTAAACACCACCGATGTTGTCCTACGTCTAAAACATGATTAAACTTTACATGCAGGGAGTCAAGTAGAGAGGGAGAGTCCTACACTTATGTGGTTCAAGCTCCAAGTGTATCTGTACATCTATGTCGAGCTCGGACTTCGTAACCTATATCGAAACCCATTGTTAAGTAAAACACTAACATCTCTATAAGATGTATGCTCGTGGTGTGTGCTCATATCATATATACATCTTAATAAAAAAAGTTCTAACAAACCTATAACTAAACATGTGGCAAGTAAATCGAGATATAATAATAATAAATAATAAATAAATAAACAAGGAATCCACTCATAGACATTTAGATAAATAATAAATACATGAACATAAATAATAATCTAATCATAAAATTGTCATATAATTATACTATATAAATACACAGGTAAATATGAGTAAATATCATATATACTCGTGTTAGTAAACATATAGATAAATAAATAAATAAATAAATAGTTAATAATCATTAATTATAAATTATAATAATATCATAGTTATACAATACTAGAATACATAATTAAATATAAATAAATAATAACATGCATGCGAACAAACAAATATATATATATATATATATATATATATATATATATATGATTTAGTAAATATAAATAAGACTAATATTAACAAGTAAATATATCATTAATAATGATAAGTAATCATATAAACTTGCATTATAATCAATAAATACACGAATAACAAGAAATGAATAATAATAATAATAATAATAATAATAATAATAATAATAATAAATAAATAAATAAATAAAATAATAAATAAATAAAATAATCATAACATTCAAACATGCTAAATCATGTGCACATGCAACTAAAATAATAAATAGGTTCTCGAATTACCAAAAAACAGTCCGAAAATAAACTGAACCAGACTGAACTTAGCAGAACCAGACCGAACCGAATGACCTGAACCAACCTGGACTGGGTTAAGTAAACTGCTGGGTTGGGTTGGCTAGGCTGGTTTGGAGTGATGAACACGGACACGAACACGAACACAGACACAACTAGCAGACTTGAGAACGGCAGACGCGATCACTGGCAAACAGGTAAATGAACTCGACAAGGGCCAATGGTGCCCATCACAGGAAAATGTCGACGGCGGCATGGTTGGGGTCGCTGCAGGTCGGGATCGACAGAGGGGAGGACGGGGAACATGATGGTGGTGCTGGTTGACGAAGTCTAGCCAACAACTGGTCGAAAAACGTCTGAAAATGGGTGGTAACACTATTGGGTGCAGTGATGTCGCTAGTGATGATCAGGACCACGGCGGTGGTCGTGGGTGGTATCAAAATGGAGATCTCAAGAAGATGAAGATGTGTGGGTGGTCGGATTCGCTGAAGGTGGCTCGCCGACGCCAGAAAATGGCTCGAAAGTGTGGCGACAACGGTGATGAATAGTGATAAAAAACTCAGTTATAGACGGCGAATGCGGCGGCGCCAATAGTGACAATGGGTATAGACTAATAGCCGGTTGCGAGTTGGTCATGGCTGTACTTGTCCAGCGGCCTGAGGAGGGTCGGGTCTTGCCAGCGGTGAGCCAAAGTGGTGGCGGCATTAATGGTGGAAATCTGAAAATCAATGGAAATGTTTGAAATATAAATGGGAGAAAACTACGGTTGGCATAGATGGCTCGGATCTTGCCACAAGGTATGATTTGAATGTGACAAGTCACGACCTAGTGGGGCCCACATATAAGTATATGCACTATACCTATGGACGGAAAGCTCAGATCGAGACCGTCCAAAGTCGAATTTGACTCGAGTCCTAAAAGTGGCTTTATAGATAGGAATTGAGGGATGAAGGCGAAATGGACATCGAACCCCAGAAGGGCACAATCAAGTGATCCAGAATTCCTATCCTGCATGCAAATGAAATACCTAGAAAATCTCAAACGGATACTTAGTGCTGCAACGGCCTAGATCTAAGCCTAAAATGTTGGCTAACTCATAAAAAATCATATTTATACCTCATGTATACAATGATAACTCATGGTCTACTCTATCATAACATAAGCTATCATATGTATGTCGGGCATACTGAACCTCCATAACATTCTCATATGGCCATCTGGGCCTTATATTTATATTCTTAAAATTTTTCTAGCACAAACTCACTCAAACCGACTCAATACCGACTCGGATAAGGGAAAATTAAAATCAGGTAAAACCTAACCCGAAAATGGGGTTTTACAAATATAGTAGATCTTATTCAGGTATACGTTCGATGTGGGACTAACTATAGGGGAATCTTACAAACCCATTTGGGAAAAGTCATGAGTCGGGCCCCTAAGATTTCTCAAATTAATCTCATGTCCAAAATCTATCGGGTTTAGATCTAATATATTTGTAACGATATACATGTAGATCACCTTATTTAATCACTTTCGAATAAATAATTTGGCTAGCCAAAAAATCAAGCTAGGTCAGATTATGTTGCATGGGCCTGGCCTAGTTTCCATCCTCAGGCTAGGGTTGGCCACTATTAGCTCGATGTTTTGCATAGTACAATCTAGTGGAGTTGGCCTAGGTAGCTCACTAGCTGAGCTTATCTTTCATTTATGCATTGCGAAGATCAGTAGTAGCTCGTATATTAGCAGTTCAAGCGAGATGTTTGCCTTTTAGCCAAAGACACACATCGGTTTAAAATATACTCCTAAGTGCACAAATTAATATATTATATAGCCGAGGCAAATGCGAGATCGATTCCATAGAGACTTTAATGATTAGGAAAGCTAAGCTAAATCAATCTTAATTCAACTAATTTACCAATTGATTTATGAAAAAAAAACAAGAGCAACTAACAAAAGAAAATCCAGAGATATTCATCTATTCTCTCATAATAATTTTGAATTTAATCCACTCTTACTAGGGAATATATACCTATTAAGTTCTCCAAAAACATACCAAATACGTATCTCCTTGCTTCTTAAAATTAAAAACAATCATTAGTTTTATCCACGAATTTGCTAATCACAACTAATACCCAATTTTAATATTAGCAATACAATTCTAAGCATTTAAATTATAAGAATTATGGCAAATAAAGAGAAAAATATAATTGAACTCGTATCCAAAATAAATCCCACAACCTGAAGAAAGGCAGATACAATTGAACATAAAAAGCACACCATTTTGATGGAATAAGATAAACAATCTCAAATAAGCATGAATCTAAAGTTTATTAAAACTTTAACCTAAGAGAAAAGATACACGAAGAAGCTTACTTTATTTACTTTTCTGCTACTATGTTTTATATTATTGTCTATTATATTTTGAAGTACAAGTAATGAGGTATATATAGATGTAGTAAGCTTTGAGGCAGGTTGGAGGTGTTGATGAACATGAACTTCAACATCTCCTTTTACCTTATCTAAGTGCATGTATACCCAAGTACATGTATTTTCATATGCAATATATTTTCATGCGTGTGTCTAGAATCAACTTCCTTGGCCTTCCTCCAACTCCTTTATCTTTTTGCCACGTAAACTCACTATTGACGATTTTAACCTCCAAAGCCTTTGATCAGGTAATACTGCAATTTACTCCTTGTTAACCTTCAAATAAAACTAGCACGTATAAGATAAAGGAGTAAAATTTATATTAATTATTGTTGCATCAATACTACAACTGTAGCACATGTAGGGTGGCAGCCTCTGTTTTTGGTAGGTGCTTAAGCGTAATTTACCAGGTCGTCAATCATTTAGTGTCTTGTCAGACGTTGGGTAGTTTTAAGGCACATCTCATGCCTCACTGCGTTTGATCCAATTTAAATTTTATTGTCATCCATATGCTAGATTTAAGGCAGCTTTGCCCGGGTATAGTTGGCACATTTACATTATCATGAACTTTTAGACCCTTAAATATATGTAGCTGCATTGAAACACTAGTGGCTGGTAACCTTAGCTAAAAATGGCTAATAGGTAGCCAAATGTGGCTGCCACGAGTTAAAAAGTTTAAAACATCCCAATTAATTAGTTAGTCTAATTAGTCATACATCTAGTACCTATTAAGATAAAATCTAATATATTATTAGAGATGTGTTTATAATCTTCAACTTAACTTATAATTGGGTCCAAACATCATGTTGAACCTTATTTTGATTTTGATGTGATAACATTAAAACTCCCTAAGTGATACCTAAAAGTCTGACAACTATTGTCAATGATTAAAGCTTTCAAGACATATATGCTGAAAGAATTAAAGGAAGAATTCGATAGAATTTGGCACCCACTTAAATAGATACTTCGGCCCACTGAACTTGTAGTCACAAGGGAAGAGAAGTTTGAGTGTGGACTTCAGCAGGACATTGGAAGCTGCAATCCAAATCAGCAAGTCATAGAAGTTCATCGAGATGTATTAGTGGATGTTCGACATAGACATGAACAACCGAAGGTAATGGAACTTCTCGGCAAAGGCAACTACGTGTGTTATGGAGTGATTGACAGTACTTCAGCAAGTCATTCAGCAATCATCATTTCAAAAGTTGTCAAAATTAGTTATTGGAAAAAGCAAACTTGGAGGATTCAAATCCTAATGACTACTATTTTGGTAAGGGACTCCCTAGGCAATAAGTAGGAGCTTGGAAAGTTTGTTCTAAGACCCTCTTGGATGCTCAGGCCTTGGGGTTAGTATTGGTCATTCATTTTGCTTGTAATTCCATTGCTTTCATATTGTAGCACCTAAAAGGTTTCTTTGTGAGGCAAGGCTCAAATGTGTGAGCTTCATTTGTAAATTTCTTGGGTGTTGGAAGTATGTATGAGCACTTGGCCAAAGAGAAGGAAGGTGTTAGCTTGTGGATCGCTCCTTTGACTCAAGCTATGAGCTTGGTGAAGGAGTTGTTGTAGGCTTCCTTGGCACTTGGCAGTAGGTTGGTGCTTGTGAAGGAATGGTTGTTGTTGCTTGTAGGTGTATATGTTGGCTGCCATAGTAAAGTTAAGAAGAGCTACATCTCCGTAGGGATTAGAAGGGATAGAAGAGAGGAGTAGGAGTTAAGAACTTCTTTAAAAATTGCTTGTCTTGTAGCTTTTCTCTTTCCCTTCTCTTTTGTGTGTGCTTGATTCTTTTGGCTATTCTTTGTTCACACTTAATCTAGTTTTCATGTGTTTGACTTAATCAGTTTAGAGAACTAAGTGAACAAGTTCACAGTTACTCAAGGAACTTGTATGGTTTGATTTGTTTTCCAAAGCAGGTATCGTTGTGAATTAGAATATGTGTTTGTTCGCCTCGCTCACTTGCTATTATTGTTTTCCTTGATGATCATCTCTTGTGCTTATTATTAATCATTTTTTGTGTTTTAATTGTTTGTGTGATATTTTGTCCATTCTTGCATTCATTGGGAGGCTCTAAGTATTGCGGGGATCTAATTTTGTGATTTGTGATCTTACTTAGCTCTCTCCCACACTGAGACCCTTCACATCATGTATAGTATCAAAACTAATCCAAAATTATGTTGGGTGACATGGGACTATCTAGATAAAGATTTAGATTAAGCTCATGAGTCATGGAAAGAAATTCTGGAAAACAATTTTTCTTAAAGAGAGTGGAATATAAGATCCTAGAAATAGTTAGTTCCACATTTAATGACTATCAGGGTAAGATCTAATATATAATCGAGTATGTGCTAATAATCTTTATATTGGTTAACTACTTTTAAAGAAATGACTATGCTATCAGTTTACAATAATTAGGTCAGACCAAGATATTATAAATAGTAATAGGGCCAATCTGAGGCCATGTTAGATCATGGTGGTCTATCTAGATACAAATTCAAATTAGGGTCATAAGTTATATAAAGAATTTCAAGGGCAAAATTTCCTTATAGCTGATCGAATGTAAGATCCTCTAAGTAATTAGTCTTGTTAGTCCCATATTCAATACCTATTGGGATATGATCTAATATGTTAGTAGGGATGTGCTTCTAATCTTCAACTTCGATTAACCATCATTGAAGAAATGACTAGGCTCAACAATTATCGCTAATTATGCCGAGTCATTACAAAAATAGCAAGAAAACAAGAAGCAAGATTTGTTAGATCCCAAATCCGATCAAATTTTATTGATTAAATAAATTAATTGAGTGGCATTAGACCAATCGAGTAAACAAGACATCAATTTTGAAAATTCATATCTTCTAGAATGTGTCCAAAAATTTGAAACCTTAAGGAAATACACTAGATATCAAAAGGAATCCAAAAAAATGGAATAATGTAAAACAGAGTCGGTACGATTGCAGCGGCCAAAGGTTCCACTTGTGTTGGTTTGATATGATAATATATGCACGTATCAAAATATAGAAATATAATATTTTAAGCTCTTTAATGTTGAAATTTGATATAATTGATAATTGTATGAAAAATCATCATGGGAATCTAATAAATAATGTATTAAGCTTTTTGAATGACAGAGAATTGATCTTGGCTATTGAATACATGAAAAAGTGTCAAAATTTTTGTTTTGGTAGCGGGTAGAGTGCCTAGGTGCCAACCGAGCATCTAAGTGTCGGCTTATGTGGGAAATTCAAATTTTTCATCAAATGCTGAACGCTCAAGTTTGAGAAATTTGTTATTTTTGCGAATGTGGAAGGCTCAGACTATAACACCCCAATTCGGCTCGCAATGCAAACTGAATCAAATTATTAAATTTTGAACAGTTGCTCTTGATCATTTAAAATGAAATGCCAACCTATAGAATAGATCTAACCATTCGAGATGTCCATAGACAGAAGGCTCGATGGAATCTAATGCACAACCAAAACACATATGACCAAACAGAAAAAAACCTGCACAACTCCTAAGGCTCGGCTCATGTAACAAGGACATACTCAATGAATCCAAATTATAATGTGAGACATCAAATCCTTGGAAAATTTGACATAGTCCATGTAACTACTAGGATGCGAGAAAATTTTTACAACCTGTAAATATATCACATTTAACAAAAACAACCCATAAACATTTAATTCATTTCATTTCATTACACAAAATCATTCTAGAGATGTTCCACCTCATTCACATCATATTCATAGATCGTTTTGAACACAAATTACATTCTTCAGGCAATGGGTTTGCCTGGTCTTCATATGGGCCCTTCTCCTGCAAAACCAAACATCATAGAAGCTCCTCCAGCCCATGTTTCTTCTTCGCTCTTGATATCTCAATAAGTGTCATGATTTAGCATACTTGGTTAATTTTACCTTTCAGTTCCATGACTCTGAGGCTTGGAGAATTCCTACACAAAATGATTAAACAAGTGTGCCCTGAGTATCTTGCCTGCAAAACAGCTCAAATACAGGTTAGTGGTAATTATAATCACATAAGATAATCACAACAATTTTGTTAAAAATCCTCGTAGGCTCTTATACATGATCTAAGTGGCTTACTATCCCAGAACACTATTTTTTATACGACCAAGGGCTCACATGGATAATCATAGTGGCTCATTAGCGCCACATAGTATTTACATTACATGGCCCACTGGCCACACATAAACATGAATAAACCACACACAATAGCAAACAGGGCAACCCTTCCCTGAGTTATTATTGATCCTTGCATCTCTCCAACCAAACCTACAACACCACACTATATAGAAAACATACATCAGTAATCAAAAGACTACTAGTCCAAATTAACTATTGGAAAATAATTCCAAACTGGCAATGGATGACTCATCATCCACGTAAAACTTTAACATGAAATCATAAACTTCAATAATCCACATCATCATCACCATAATACTATGAAGTGCCCAATAGGGCTTAGTCATAATCATTGAGATAAACAACACAAGAAAAGGAAAACTCAATGGTAATGTGCCAGTACTATGCATGAGCTAGAATCTAGTCGTCAGCAACATGTCCATGGCCAAAAGGGCATAAGCTGATTACTAAAATGTGTGGTCTAGATATACTCAGCAAAGAATATGATCATGCTGACTAAACACAGCTGTCAGGTACTATAGCTAATAATCATAATCATAAATATTCACAATAAATATTAATGGCCTAATCGACCACCACAAGTGGGTGTTGACAGCGGTGAGCCATGGGTCGCCACTGGTTGTGATCGATGGTGTAGGAGATGGGGAGCGTGTTTGGGGTGGTGACCAACCACGTCTGGCCACCAGCTGACCAAAAAATGGCTGAGAAGTGATGGGAATAACAGCCGGAGAAGACAGTATTGCTGGTGACAAATGTATCTGAGACAGTGGTCATGGTTGGGTCTGATCGGTTGGTCAGGAGGAGGGGAGTCAATTTGGGTGGTTTGCCATGCAAGAGGTGGCTTGATGGTGTCGAAAAATGCCTTGAAAGGTGGCGGTGGAATCTGGAGATCAAAACACCTATGCTAGCAACCAACGCAGTGGTGCCGGCGCCAGTGGAGGGTTTGGGTCGATAGTGCATTGTGTGGTGGCCATGGTGGTGCCAGTCCGGCGGCCAGAGGCCTGTCAGAGATTCACTACCAGTGGCCCAAAGTGTTAGTGACAATAAGTGTTAAAATACCCTAAAATGTGGGAGAAACTCCCAGAAAGTGGGAGGGCAACACCAGGTCTAACATGGCAAACCCAAATCTAGCCATTTGAAGCAATCGGGTTGACTAGTGACTCGTGGGCCTAGTGGGGTCCACCTTGGGCATATGCAATATATACATGCACAGGAAGCTAGGGTTGACACCAATAAAACTTGAAACTGACCCAAAGCCTATAGAGACTCGATGAAGAAAAATTGAGGTGAACAAGCCAAATCCGAACTCAATTGGTTAAGTTCTGGAACTCAAACCAAAGCGAAGTCCATAGGGGCAATCCGATAGTCTGATGTAAAACCCGTGACTCGAGTCAGGGTTTTACGTTACCAAACCAGTCGGTTCAACCGTTGGTTCGAGTCGAGTCAGTTTCATGAACCGCGTGCTGAGTCGAGGCTAGCCGTGAGTTTTGAGCGATGAGAGTCAGGTGTACCTGAATATATAATGATTACATCAAGAAGATGGTGAGATATGAGTTATCAGAATATATGAAAGTATGCAGTAATTTTTTTCTTTTTATATGTTTGATCGTAGAAATAGTTTTAGGCCGAATAACGCGTTAGGACACGTTGGATTATATTCGGGTGGGTTATTAGTTATTGAGCATGTCATTTGGATGTTGTTGTGCTTGTTTTATTTTATGGGATTTTCCCATATTTTTTAGACTTTTTTAGGATTTATTATGAACTAGTTATTATTTTGACTCGAGTAGGAATCGAGTCAATACTTATTTACGAGTTTGCCACTAGGAGTGTTTTTCTCCTTTCCCGGCACTTCCCGCTCCCAAAACCCTCGTCGCCCACTGTGGTCGCCGACGCCGCACTACCGCCGATCAACGCCGCCCCGCCCCGCCCCGCCGTGCCGCCATGACCCACTCTGGCCACCGTCTTGCTGCCACGACGCCGGAATCGCCCCACAAGCCGTGACGCCCCTCCTTGTCGATTCGCCGCCGTCCGGGCCGTGCCGCCGACACCGTGACCCCGATGACCACCACCTTGACCTCACCGACGTTTCCCCCATCATCCCAACCGCCATCGAGGCCGGCCGTAGCCCCGATCGGAGCATGCCGCCGCCGCCACCCGTTTTTGACGCCGCCGTCGCAGCCCTCGCCGCCCCGGCTACCCTGTTTGACACCCCCATCGTACCAAGCTCGTCGAGCTGGTGCCGATAGACCCCCTGATTGCCCCGTCTAGAATCATCGCCGGGAATCTGTCGGAATCCGCTCGAAACCGCCGACACTCGCCGGAAAACCGCCGGAACCGCCGGAAAATTGGATTCGTGGGAAATTCGCCGGATCATCCGCCAAACGCACCCAGTCAAATCCGATCGGACTTCGGACGCCGCTAGGTGCCGAGTTCGAGTTTCGAGCCACGAAACAGAAACCCTAGCCGTCGCCGATTTTCGACGACGCGAGGTATAATTTATTTTAACTTAATTATTTGAAAGTATTTGATTATTAGAATTGCATGCTAGGATTGGTGAATTGTGTGTTATAATAATATGTATAGATGTAAATTTGATTAAGGATAAAATATGAAATTTGTTTGATTGAGTGCTGGTAAAAATGGAAGCTAAGAAACTAATTAGAGTAACTAAGTAATGATTATGATCTAATGCAAACTAGCCTAAGTAGACATGCTAGAATTGATATAGGTTGATGTGTGTTGATCAATACGTGATGGATGTATGTGTGATATAGGATGTATGACTACATCATGAGTGGGCGTTAGTATTCAGTTTCGATGTGTAGGTACGGAGTAGGAGCTCGCCGCCTAGGCACGAGGACACGTTTAGAGCTTCTACCAGGTCCGTTTAGGACTCGTTCTCTGTTTTACGCTATTCTATTGTGTATTTGATTTATCATGTGCAGGACGAGTTAAGTGGCGTTTTATCGGATCCCACTTAACTCCAGGCCATTTAGCCAACAGTTCTTCCGGATTAATAACCCTCGAGGATGAGATCCCTCGAGTTTGTTTTCGAACTTTAGATCCAGCTCACGATGCCTTCGGGCCTATTGTATAAATCCCAACCTAGACCTATATATATGTATAGTTTTCGCGTTTGCAGTGAGAGATTGAATGAGGGAAATCCAACTATCGTGCTACGCGAGCGGGCACGTGTGAGTCGATAGTGGGCTCTAGAATGGTGTGCGGGCCATTTCATTCCTGAGGGATCCGGACAACTCCACCTTTGAGTTCCCCAAACCCGGAGAAGTGTGGAGGTTTACGGGTACTGCAATGCAACGCATGTCTAGACTTGTGGTTTCAAAGGGTACTAAAGGCGACTGCCTGAGAGTGCTCGGCCTTCGTGCTCAAGGCCAGGAGTAATATGGAAGGTGCAGAGGGCGGAAAGGAATGAGATTTGATGCGAGAAGGGATAGAGAAATGGCCAAGGTATGAGGATGAGAAAGAAAAGGGGGACGCTGTCAACCCGAGGGCGACGACTCCCATATGTGCCCTGATGAGAGTTCTTGAGGAAGTATATGGTTTTCATTCAAGAGGAAAGTTTGCTCTCCTGTGCCAGATTGATATTAGTTATTTTTCGGGCTGGTAACACTCGTTATTGACGGTTTTTCTATATATATGTAGGTGAGAAATGTGTGGGAAGAAAGTTGTCGGGACTGTAGAGGAGCAGCACGGAACCGCGCACACATGTACCTGCCACGTGTAATGTAAAATGATGGTGTGTTAATGCTGTGCGAATGATAATTAAAATATTTTTGCCTTGATAAATTGCTTCTTATGAGACGAGCGGATAATTGTAAATGAGTAGGGAGCCTTGGAGTTCAGACTCGGCTCAGATGAAAATAAATGAGATAATGATGAATGTCATGGTAGACTGTTATGTTTTATCGTATTTTGATAAAAATATTTATATACTCTTGTTGTGGGACAGGTTGGCCCCTATTGCACTTTAAGGGGAGATTCTGTCTGTTTTTTGTAAATATTAATGAATTTTTATTTAAATTTCTTGCTTGTTGCGTGGTTTTGTTTTGCTTGCACATCATAGCATGCATGTAGGACTACGTTAGAACCCACACATCCCATCCATGCACTTCACATTTGCATCTCCATCTTGAGACGCCGAGGGGCAGATCCAGGTTGGCTTAACCGAACTCAGTAGATTAGCGAATGGTTCGGTCCACCGGTGACATTTCCGGGTTGGTTCACGGGTGAGCCGAAACGGGGTGTTACATCTGAGATCCCTAAGATGGATGCAGCAAGACACCCTAACAAAACCCAAATGGCTACCAAACACAAAGACGCGGCCCTAAACTACAACTACACAGCCAAACAACACAAACCACCGGCTTGGCAATTGGAGCCAACTGAAAAATTCAACAATGGATGCACTCAATGCCCAAGACCACAACAATATATAAGGATCCACCTAGCACCAGTTTGATCGAACCGGACCAATCACGTGCTACTCATATTGAGCCAACAACAAACCACATATAAAATACCAAACTGACAGACATAGGTTTTACCTAGGCACTTGGTGATAAAGCACCCAAGCACCCAGGCTGAGGTGAACACTTCTTAGTTAAGTTATGAATTAATTATTTAATGATATTTGGTGACTTGATTATGCTTTTTTATGTTCTTACTCTATTTATATGTGACATATGCCCTAATTGAGTACATATGCTCAAGGTTGAGTATGCAAATGTTGGAGAGAGTGCATTGTGAATGTATCTCATGTCATGACATTGCATGTAGTTCATCAAATATATGCGTTAATGTATATTAATTTGGGTTTTTATGAAATTGATCACCAGCTAGTTCAAGTGATAATTTTTGAGGCATTCGAGGTACATATAGCTTTCAGTGATATATTATTGACACACTTTATGGCCATTGATTGGTGAGGAGAAAAGCATGATTCTGGCATTACTATGTTGTATATGCATCAAAGCTTTGTTTTCCTAGCTGAAATGTATGGATTAAGGTTCTGAGGACTGTGAACCGACATAGTCCAATACATACTTAGACACTGGAGTCTAGATGCGGTATAAGTATACCATCATCCCATTAGGAATAGTGGCAGCAGTTATGATCATAGATGGAAATTTTGATTGGCCAAGGGTTAGGTGTAAGTTAATGTAAATATTTATTCTGTTCATTATTATTATACGTACTTTGTGGCTTCATCATTAACATGAAATGTGCCTCGACTTGTAATAACTAGATAAGAGTGAGCATTGTGAAGAGACAACAACGTGGACTTTGTAGATGGACTATTAGTTACCTTATACTAACTATTTTTTACTTAGTATTTTATATATAGCATTAGTAATGGAACTTGGTATGATTCATAGGAGTTGGAATTTTAGTATTATATTAGTCTTGGTGTGAGACTAGTTCTATCACTATTAGCGATTACTTATGTAGCTAACTTTGGATAAATTGCTTATAATTGGAGCAATTGGATTTTCTTACAATTAAATGCATATTAATTTACTCGTTTAATTCTTGTAGTTAATTATTAAATTTGGTTAATTGATTGATTATTTGTTGTGTGCTTGTTGTTATCTAATTATTCCTTGTGTTCTTCTACTTGGGGTTTGGGTTATCAGACCAAAGTGACCTCCGGTTCTGTTGTAAAATTGGGCAAGTCATCATAGGTGGTATTCTAAGCCAGGGTTACACACAACTAATCAATATAAAACCATACCTTGTTGGAAATCCAAAGAGTCTACTGCCTCTAGGGTTAGAAATTTTGTCATATTATTTATAGAATTGTTGATGATGGCACTAACGCATGGGAACCAACAGGGAACCCAAGGGGACAGAGGAAGCCACGAACCAATGGACCCACAGTATAGAAGCTCAAACCGGAATCAGTCAAACTAGCAACATAATGAAGCAGTCATTTTTTAACAACTCACAAGTTAGAGGTTTGTAGTCTATCTCACCTTATAGATCTAGATCTTCTCCAAGTAGTGATGATGGGACCATTATGGATCCTGTCAATCCAATTCAACTAGGACCTGGTCCGAATGCTCTGATTGGTGCACATAGTTCAACCACACCTTCCGTTCCGTGAACGGGCAGCCTAGCCGAACTGCGCAATCCAAACAACCATCTGGAACACGGAACGGTCGTTCCATACGACTAGAATGAACTCAAACAAAGTGCAACGTAATGGGCTAAGCCATTTCTTTAAAATGGCAACCGAAGTTAGCATCTCTAGTCCATTCCCACGTATAGGTGATCTTCTCCCAAAGATAGACATGGGACTAAGTTGAGGGATCTCACAATCCACCCACCTTAGGGAATTTTGCCCCCGAAAATGCCTTTTCTTGGCCCGTTGCTAGCCCCAGCCCACGTCCTTCTTTGGCCCGTGCCCGGCAGCCTAGCCAACGTTTCCAGTCCAGCCCACCATCTAACACGGAACCAGGTCGGCTCTGATACCATTTGTAACGGACCCAGCCCAAAGTGCAAACGTAATGGGCTAAGTCATTTTTTATAAAATGGGTACCCCGGAAGTTAAAGATCTATAGTC
>JAURVB010003735.1:0-17846 GCA_033002965.1 Piper betle
CATATCATCACCTAATAAACTCCCCTTAAATCATATTATCACCTGAAACTCACACATATCATTACCTGATAAACTCCCTTTAAATCATATAATTACCTGAAACTCACATATCATCACGTAACAAACTCCTCTTAAATCATATCATCACTCGGAACTCACATATCATCACCTGACAAACTTCTCACATATCATCACCTAGCAAACTCCCCTTAAATTATATCATTACCCGGAACTCACATATCATCACATAACAAACGCCCCTTAAATTATATCATCACTCCCCTTAAAATCATAACTTGGCAAACTCCCCTTAAATCACCAGGTGTGGCAAACTAAATTATATCATCACTCCCCTGGCAAACTCCCCTTAAATTATATCATCACTCCCCTTAAAATTATCAGGTGAACCCGTCATCACTCCCCTAGTAAACTCCCCTTAACTTAAATTATATTATTAAACTCCCCTTAAATCATCAGATGAACCTATGAAGGGAACTCCGACAATTGACGTGGGCAATTATGGCAATTATATCATCACTCCCAACCTATGAAGGGAACTCCGCAATTATGGCAATTATATCATCACTCCCCTTAAATCATCAAGTGAACCTATAAAGGGAACTCCAACAATCGGCGTAGGGAAGCACCAAATCTCCTGAGGATCGTCACCTGGCTCCCCTTAAATCATCAAGTGAACCCATGAAGGGAACTCCGACAATCGGCTTAGGAAAGCACCAAATCTCCCAAGATCATCACTTGACTCAGGAACTGTGATAATTAGAGTAGGCAAACACCAAATCTTGCTAAGATCGTAACTCCGATAATCGACGTAGGCAAATATCAAATCTCCCAAAATCGTAACCTGGCTCTAGGCAAAATTTCCCAAGATTGTAACCCGACTCTGATACTATTGTTTGGCTCTCTATCCCTTTGGACTCCCAAAAAGAATCTTTTTGAGCTTTCAAAAATGACTTATAATAGGTGTCACGAGCCTCTTTTAATTTAAAAGTTAACTTAAAGATTAAGGTTTTCTCATTAGCCTATATACTAGTCACTAACATCATCCACGACTAATGATGAGATAAACCCAACAATATAAAAATAAATATTTAATACAAATTCTAAAATATGACGGTATTTTAAAATTGTAAGTAGATTCTACACACATCACGTATGAAAATTATAAATAAAAAAAATTATTACAAACCCAAAAGTATATATAATTCTTTTCAACAAAAAAATATGTAATTATATTAGTAAATATGAATGTAAATGAGTGATTCTTTCTATCTATTGATTTATTCAATTGAGATCGGTTCCAACCGAAAATAGGATGAAGAAACCAAACCGAAGTAGCGTCAAACCAAATTTCTAAAAAAGATTTGGTTCAGTCAGCTTAGCTGCGTCAATCAAACCATAGTCAGCCCCGTTCATAATGTCTCGTTATCATGCATGCTAGACACTCCATATAATAATTGCCTATATATATTGGGGTCAAATGCTAGAGTTATAGGTATCAACTTCTTTTAGTAGAGATGAGTCACCGGCAGAAAACCTCACCGAAATTTTATCACTTAAATTTTCCGTACAAATTTGCCACCGACGTGTAGCAGAAATACAGAAGCTACCGAAACATTGGTGCTATTTTTTATACAAATTTATCACTGAATTAACATCAATTTAAAATCAACGACACTAAAATTGGCTGCTGAAATTTTCGTGTTATTTTTTTAATAAATTAATCGCTACACTTATGACCGAAATTTTGGATAACAAATTAATTTGTCATTTAATTGACACCATTTTTGTGTCAAAAATTAATAACACCAAAGTTTTGCGACTAAAAGATTGATATTATTAATTTTATAAAATTGTCACCAAGCTACTATTGAATATGTCGATGATAGTTCAATTAATCACTAAATTGTCACCGTTTTTTTGGCAATAAATTTATTTTTTTAAAAAAATTGAATTTGGTACCAACTACAACCCTCCATACTACTAACCCTCCCTCTCTTTGCCGCCGGCCCGATCGCCACACTGCTCCACCAAGTCCTCCCACCACCCTCCCCTCCTCACCTCGGCCAGCCTCTCCCCGCTGCCAACCCGGTGGGCCGCTTTGTTGCGCACGCCGACACCCCGCACACCACCACCCCAGCGCCAGCCAGTCCCCTGCCTCAATCACAGAACATCAACGGCCCCACTCTACCCTTCCCACACCCACACACACCGCCCATCACCGAAAGTCGGAGATAGTTTGACGACAAACTCACACCAAAATTTATCAACAAATTATCACTAAATTGTCACCGAACTTAATTAGATATGAAAGCTTCTATCACCTAAACAAATTCAGCGAGAAATACCATTTTGTCACTGAATTTAAACCTTCTATCACTTAAATGTTGGGTGACAAAAGGGGGGGGGATTTCACCAAATGAAAATAATCATCTCATTTCCCTAAATTTATATTCCACAAAAAATTAATTATATTTAGTGACTACAATTTCTTGATAAAAATTATTAGGCAAGAATTGGATTCTACATGAACACCTGGTTAGGCATAAGTTAAAGTTAAACACTCGCTTCAACTTTCCAATTTGCTAGATATATTCATTGGGCTGGAATGCAAGAGAGCTCATCTTAGGAAAAAATAGTTAGTTGTCGTCTCCATCATTATCATATATACCTCTGGAAAACATCATTAACCATTGATTACATATCATCTTCATTGAGAAACAAACAATAAATCATGTCAAAATTTAGGTTATCACATTTTATAAAGACAAAAAAACAATCAATCATGTCTACATTGATCAGGCGACCACAATTTTGAATATAACATGTTTTTAATTCACCATGAGGAGTTTTATTCTTGTGCCCTATCTAATTTCACAACCATAATATTTAGTTCTGTAATAAATCTGCAAGAACATTTTAGGGTAACCCATAATTCTCTTGGTATAATTTCTCAACGATTAAATTAAAGAAACTTGGCAGTCAAATTTTTTAAAAGAAAAATTAATAAGGTCTTTGGTTGTAGCAGAAAATTTTATCTAAAATCTTCCAAAAAAATTATAATAAATTTTGTTTTGTTAGAATTATAAAAAATAATAAAGCTTATAAAATAATATTTGGATGATACGATTATTTTTAAAAATTCCAATGACATTGTTTTACGTGAAAATCAACAATACATAATCAAACTTTTGGGTGAAGGTTGGTAATAGATTAGGGGTGAGCATAATTGGGATAAACCCAAAAACCGGACAAAATTAAAACCATATCATTGATTTGGTTAAGTTCCAAATTAATTTATTTC
The DNA here is from genome assembly GCA_033002965.1 of Piper betle. Lineage (NCBI taxonomy): Eukaryota > Viridiplantae > Streptophyta > Magnoliopsida > Piperales > Piperaceae > Piper > Piper betle. The sequence goes on from JAURVB010003735.1 coordinate 3,323, forward strand.
AATTCTTGAGAAGGTTGTAGACAAATCAAAAAACATATTGATATTTAGGTTTGTAATCGAATTGAAAAGAATTGGATTAACTAAGCTTTTTAAAATATTCTAAAATTTATATATTATATTAATTATCATGAAGTTATAATAATTTTGTGATGAATTTAAATTTGTTTAATATGACATAGACGTTTAGAATTACTTATTAAATGATTAAGTTTATTAAAACAATGATAAAATTTTGATTAAATATTTAAATAAATTTATTTTTAATAACTTATGGTGTAATTCTATTATTCAGTTTCTAAATCGAATTAAATGAAATATTTTTATTTAGTTCGATTCTATTTTAAGGATGATTTGGTCTAGTTTTGACTATGAACTTTGGCTGCCGAATGTAATTCAATTCGATTGCTTTGGAACCGTTCTGACTAAATGCTCACCTCTAATAGCATTATTTGAAGAATATTATTATAATATAAGTGTCTAAAATAGTAGACTCTGTCGAGAATAAAGAGCCATGAGCTGAGTAAATTAGGCAAGCACAAGCCCATATATGTATTTCTGTTGAGTCTGTTTGGTTTGATAGATTATAAGAGAATTTTTTTTATATTTTTACATTTTATCTCGTGTATTTGGTTAAAAAGAAAAAAAATGTAAAACATCATCCCACTTTCTTTCATTTTCTTGCATTTTTTATAAAAAAATAATTGTAAAAGAGTTTTTCACCTGAAAACTAATTTCATTTTTCCTTATTTTCTTGCAAACCATGCAAGTAATGCAAGTAATGGTAACAAAAGTTTACTTTTCTCGCACTCCTTTCGCATTCTCACAATCCAAACAACCCAAGCAGACCCAAAGGGTTTAACCCGAACTTCAAATAGAATGTTGTCCAGTTGGGCTTAACGAAGCTATAAAAAACTGTGAGAATCCAAGAGTGATGTTTAGCGAATTAAAATACAAGTTTCAGTTTTAATAAGGTATATGTTCATCAATATTTACTAAATTTTTAACCCTGCCATGTTTCTTGGTAAATGTTGCTTTCAATTTATTTATCAAGGGTTGCAGTGCACTCTACTGAAGTTCATATCGAATAGTCGAAAATTTTAGGATTCAAACTGTCCAATGTAATTCCACTCTAAGCACTTTTGACCTCTGCAAAAAATTGTTTGCGCACCACAAGAACAAAACCTTAACAGAAGGACAACTTACCAATGCAACAAGTAGGAAGAGAAGAATAACTGGAACAAAAACATGAGCTTTAGTTCTTCCTTTCAATTGGAACAAAAGAATTGATTAAATCAACTGACTTGAACAGCCTAGATGCTGTTAATCATGATACAATTGAAGAAAAAAATGAATTCAGTTAGCAGACATTATTCAGTCATGTACAAGTGCCATCCCAGGCGAGGGCCTCTTCTCCACTCTCCCCACTCCATGGGAAAAATAAATAAGAGGTTCGGAAACAAGGACAAGAATCAATCATGTGAGAATAATACAAACTAAGGAATGCTTTCTATTTACAATGCTAAAGAGACAACGTCTATCACCACCTCCTTTGGAGGTTCGGTTTTTGTTTAAGTTTCAAGAAGCATGCATGTCTCTTCCTGTTGCTCCACTTTTGCGCTTGGCTTGCAGTAGGCATGCGCTGTGAGCACCCTGTCAAGAAGTTCCTGCGGTACCGGCTCCCCTCGCCTTTGCTGAGGCGAGATTCTTGCTGTATGCACCAATGTCTTCCACTTATCCTGTTTGAAATAGTAAGGCAAAGACACCTTGTCAAAGAAATTTCAAGAAGCTAATGAACATAGATAAACAAGCACGAAAGCGTGTAACTTTCACACAAGTGATGTTGGTTATATAAGCAAGCCAAATATGTCCACTGAAAAAGGAAAGTTGTATTCCATGTCAGTTTCACACAATCAAGATTATCAATTGAAAACGTTAAGAATGCCAACTGAAAGAGCACGGTAAAATTCTCTATCCATCTCCCCATTTTCAACATTAAACCGGCAAGTACATACTGCAAAATCATTCAACACTAGACAAGCAGATGTTATGTTTTTGAGTCGTTGGACCAAGTAACAATTCTTGCCATTAAAAATAAATTAACAACTGTTGGATAATTCCAACTAACTAGACTGTAACCACAACATACACAAAACAAATATCTTGCAAATAGAAGATTGCACAGACAAAAAAAAAGATAGAACTCTAGCATAAATTTATGAAGCACAGCTCAGTCTTCAATCAGTCACTGCTAACAATTACACAAAACATATTATTATTCATATTTCCCGTGGGCCAATAGTTTCCCTGATTAACCCTCAAGAAGTCGTAAAAAGCGCAGTATGCAATCAAAATACAAGGGTATTTTAAAAGTACCTTCAAGTCAACATAAGTGCGGTGCTTTGCATTTTCAAAAGCACGTAACTTTACATCCCGCCACCTGATACAGTATTGAACTATTTTAGTTTTTATTAGCACATGTAAAGTTAAAAAGAAAACATAACATCTTATCAAGTTAAAACATGTACAATTAGAAAGCATCCAACAACAAATGAAGGTAAGAGAAAATAGAAATTAATCATATACCTCCCAGTTCCCAAATCTTCAACAGCATGAACCAGAGCTTCTACTTCTGATACAGAAAATGGTCTCCTAGTACGCCGCTGAGCAAGCTCTGATCGCCTTGATTTGCACTGATGAGGGACAACAGCCAGTGCATCTACATTCATCACTGGAAGAGCAACCAAAGCCTGGGAATGTGACAAAGGTTTATCCAAATCCATATCAGAGAAATTGGGCATAAAAGCATAGCTGCTTTCATCATGATTGCTCATAGTTGGACGTGATGGTTCTATGCAGCCATCAGGCATCATTTTCTCGATGGCGGGAATGGCAGGTTGCCTTGACAAGAAAGCCACAAGTTTTTTTTCTCAGATAATATTTGTGCAACAATGGCTAGTCAGAGCATTTTACTTCAAAATTTTAACTAATAACCACGACAAACAATTCCTAATAATACCTGGGAACCTCTTGAGTTTTATCCCCATGTGTATAATGGACCTCCTCTTCGTAAAGATGGGGGAGGGAAGATTGGACTGGACCGGGTTCGAGAGCAAATCCTAGACCATCTAATTTGTCATCAACAGAAATTCCACTTTGGACCAAGGTTTTATTGTCATCTCTAATTTTTTCTCCTTGCAGAAGAACTCCAACTCGTATTCCACTTCCAAGAATAGACGTCACAGCCTCCAAAACAGTCCTCTAAATTTCAAACAATCAAATAACCCACCATAAGGCTACTGTCCTCGTAATAATCAGTGATGAAGAAACTCATGTAACCATTAAGTAAAGCAGTAAACTAGATGATTAAATACCTTGAGCAATCCAACTGTAGCAGTTTCTGGAATCTCAACAAGTAGCTCAGGCACTTTGAATGATTTAATCCTAAGCTTCACTGCACAAGGAACACCATATGTGTAAACTGTCTACGATCAAGCAAGCATAAAACACAAAAATTTCTAAACGGTCAGCCTACCATAAGAATTGCTGGATCCATAAGATGATCTTTCACCAACCAATGAGGAAGAGGGCACATTCACTGCATAACATTTTAACACTCTTTATCACAATCGAACCCAATGAGAATTACTCATGCTTTGTAAGAAGAAACAGACCTCCATGCTTCTTTGCAGTAAAAAAGGACGCTGCTCCTTTGTAAGGTTTGCCAGACGAATCAGAGACTCCCTCACTGCTATTCCCTCCATCAGATGTTAAAGTAGAACCCCTCTCAGAGAACTTTCTTCTTTTGTTAGTAGAGACTCGTTGAGACCTGTGCCGTGCAGAAGAAAGCTTCGTACTTCGATAAACTAGCTTCATACCATTATCTGAAAAGGCAAAATATTACATATTGAAAAACAAATAAAATAAAAACTTGGTATCTGAAATGCAAAGCTGACAAAAAAGAAGGCAGAGCAAGAGTATGATGTACCGTAGTTAGAGAGTTCACCATTCCTCGAGAATGTTGGTGATACTTTATAAAATTTAGATGCCATACATTTTCTTATTCTAGGGTCTCTAATGTGCGGGGGCTTATAGGATCTCACGTTTCTGGTGCTTGGATCAGTGCACCCAGAAGAATTTTCGTCATCATCTCCTGCATCTATTTTACCATTGTTATGACACCTTACGAAGGAATCAATATAAGGAGCATTATCACCAGGAAAGGGCACTTCGACACTACTATCAGAACTAACTACAGTTGAAGCCTTGGCATCAACTGCCATTGGATCCTCCATACAGCACATGTTAGGGGAAAGTCCGTTTATCACGCTTCCGTTCCCTTTGGTTTCAATTCGCTCATCTCCCACCATATCATCCTCTCTTTTAGCCTTGGAATGATCAGTAGGGCAACCGTCCCTTTCATCCTTAACAATGCCATGAGTGGCGAAAATAGAACAACCCAAAGCATATTTGCTTCCTCCAGAAAAACCTTCACCAATCACCCCATCAGGTTTCTTCGGAGAGCATTTCCAATGGTGCCCCTTGCCAGTCTCCGCACAGGCCTTTATAACATCAACTTGAGAGTCCCTTTGCACTCTCTTATGAAAGGACGGAGCACTCTCATCACAGCTTCCTTGATCATAAACCTCCCGTTTCAATGGTTTTAAGCGATCCAATGGCTCGATCTTGACCGCATCAGTGGGTCGAGGAGCCACAGCCCGCTTAGGACTTAATAGAGAGCTTTCCTGCCCTTGCAATAACTCCCCAGCTACAGTAGCAAGCAGATCAAAAGCACACATGTTGCCAATATCCGCCTTCTTCTTGAAAGAAGTTTTCCCCTAAAGACAAAAAACGAATAAGTCTCAAATTGCACTGTAAATTTATTATTTTTTTGGTGGTAGAATTGCAGGCAAATTTACCCTGGCTGATCTTGATCCGCGCGGCATTGAAGGCACCTGATAGCCATGAAATCCATATCCCAACCTCTTCTGCTGCACCATATCACAGTGAATCATGCACGGCAAATAATATTAGCTTCTGATATTCTACTCTGCCAAGGTCTTCACCACCTTAATCAATTTACCGCCTACAAATGGAATGACAATCAATAAGAAAGAATTGCCAGACTGCAAGAACAGATCACTTGGAAAACAAATTAACAGATACAGTGGGTTTCCACATTACAAAAATCGGTAACAATCAAAAAAAACCGACAGGTAATAAATGAGCAAAACCAATCCGGAATGAAAACTCAATTTTTTTAACAACGGCAAAAGGTAACCAACAACGAAGAATTCCATCAATGCAAGTTCAACAGTACCATCACAACAAATAGGACATCCGTCATATTCACCAATTTGAAAAAAAACGGAGCGGTTAAAATAGCATCGTCACTCATCCCATTTGCAGGGGAAAAAAGGCCAAATAATTGCAAAAATCAACACAAAATTGTCTTAAAGAGAACAACTTTACGCGAAGGAAGACACCAAAGTCGCTAAAATGTTGCGAAATTTTCACAAGACAGATTCGCAGATATGCAAACAAATTTTCGGAAGATTACAGTCGACAAAATCCAAGCAAAAACTCCGACCACGGACCTCGTCGATCCGGCGCGGCCAATTCCGGCGTACAGAAACTGTTACAGAGAATTAAACGAATGGTGCGTAATCATGAAAACAACTAAGATTCGCCAAAATTGAGGGAAAAATAAGATTTCCATCATTTTTTTCCCGAACAGCTCTGCAATCATTACAACTCCGATCTTAGTCTCCGATTGACCCATGAACACAAAAAAATCACAATCGAGAACAATTCAAAGTACATAAGCTCCGAATTCAAGCAAAAAAGAAAGCCAGCAAAAAGATCCTCAAACAACATCTTCCAACCAAAGCAAAAATCAATGCAAAATCCAAACCAGCAACCAAAAACCTCTCTTTTCTTCACACAAAAAAAAAGACTCCATCCAAATCACCTCAAACACCGAAATTCGCCGGAAAAAAAACACACCGACAATCGACCCCCCCAAATTCAAAAACTCTCCAACCGAAATACCGACCACACGCCGGCCTCCAACACGCAATTACCGATCCACAACCCACCCCTAAAAAAAATCCAAATTCAACACCTCCAAAACAATCAAATGGCTTCAAATCCAACTCCCACCCACAAAAACACCCTCGATCCGCTCCCATCACCAAAATAAAAAAATCCCGAAAAATACCAGATTCTCTTCGCCAACTGCACCATGCACCATGCACCGATTGCGCAGACAATTCGAAGCGAAATCCGATGAGGAGCTCCAAAATTCAACGAGGAATCGGAGCCAAAATCTCTGCTTTTTTTTTTATGGCACCAAAAAAATGCGATTTTTTTCTTCTTTTTTTAATCTTTTTTCCCCTCCAAAAACCCTCTGAATGAAAACCACGCCCTTAAGCTCGGCTTAAACCCCCGCCTTATGCGTTTGAGGGGCGGGTGACCGGGGGTAGCCGGTCGCCCAGAACGTGGGTGGCCGGCTTGTCCGGTCGTCCCGACCAAGGAGACCGGTTCTCTGCCCTGCCGCTGCCGCACGTTCGTTTTAACCGTCAGATTGTTGCCGCGTGGTGTTACGGAGGATGGACGGTCCGATGTAAGGAAACAGAGGTAATGGGTTATGGAGATTACCTTCCACGATGCATAAGGATACCGTTTGTGGGCCCGGAAATGCGGATTGGAGGAGACGATGGGGTCAGATGTAGTTTGTGGGACCCGCACGGCTTGTGGTCATGATCGATTAATATCAAAAAATACATATTTAATTAGCCAAAGAATGAAACGATTTACAGGTAAAATTTGAAATTTATGATAATACATAATATTGATATATTAAATTAAATTATACAAATATGATTAATTTATATTTTAAATACAATTAATACATATTAACTTATAAATAATAATAATAAATATAATTAATGAATAATAATAATAATAATTTAAAATTAAATAAGCATTTATGAGTCCATAAATTTATTTTAAGGCCAGAGTCAACCATAGACAGTAACTAATGAAATAGGAAAAAAATTGTGAGCTTTAAGATAAAGAGGGGTGATATTAAATTAATTTACTAATATAAAAGAATGAATAAATAAAATTCATGTATATTTAAATTTAAATTTAATTAATGAAATTAAGTAAATACATCGACCTTTCACCATGCGACGCTACTTGGGTAGTTCGGGCAGCATGACGGAATGAGAAAACCTTTTTGTAAGAAATTAATGAATGCCACTTATTGTGTAGTCTGCAATTAACATTGAACGGATATTGAAAAAAAGATCATTGTCCTAACCCTAATAACGAGTACAAGTTTAATTATGTTGATTAGATTGCATACATAGAGGTTAGTAGTTATAAATGAAGATTAAAATGGTATGCATGACAAAATTATCAAAGATGGTTCTTTTTTACAAATAAAGCGATCAAGTTTGCTATTAAAGTGAAATCCGTTGACAAAGTGTTTAATTGTGATAAGTTAAGTTGATGACTCTTGTCTTTATGTTAGGAACCCATTAATCAAGTGAGTAGGTCAGATTGCATGGTTGGTCGTCGGTAGTATTTTTAGTTTGATTTACGGATGAGTCGAATTGAAATGTTACATTGAGGGTTTAAATAATAATAATAATAATAATAATAAATTTTAATAATTTTATATGTAGAAGGTCTTTTAAATGGCTGACATATAAAATAAATAATATTAGATAAAGCATTGAGATTAACGTGAGGCTGTCAAATTATTTTTTATTATTTATTTTAAAAATTTGTATAAGATTTTATATTTAATTTAAAAAAAAAGTGGGAAATGGACAGAGGAAGAAGAAAGGGCACCTTATCATCTCTGTCCAACTGTCGAGAAAGCCAATAACTGTCACCTCCTCCTTTCACGAGAAAAGAATCTCATGCAAACTTTTTTTTTGGTTGGTTAAGAAATTAAGAAAATTTTTTATGGGAGACACACAACAAACACATAGCAACTGCTTAGATCTATCTTTTTTTCATGTTTTTACTTTCAGAAAAAAACTGCTTGGATCTATCTGCATGTAAAAAACACTAAGCAGATCCATCTATTTTGGAATATATACTCAGATCTATCCAATTGTGAATGATGAGAATGTATTTTGAAACATATTTTTATCATTACGAGATTAAAACCATTTTATATAAATGTATGTACGATGGCAATGAGATTGGTTATTTAAGATTCCGATGCCTAAGAATTATTTAGTTTTAGTGAAATTGGCCACAGATGATAATATGTTTGGTTGTATTGTTTCCGGTATATTTATTAAAAAGATATAAAATTATAACAATTAAGACTATAAAATTATATTTGGTAACACATTGGTCAAATATAAAGTGATACATATAGAAGTTATTTAAAAACTTCAATGAAATATTATAAAATAAAATGGGTTGAATTATTTTTTTAAATGTTTGATAATTATAAGTGGGAAACGTAATTTTGTAAATTTGATCGCCTTCTATGAATATAATAAAAAATTGTTATAAAAATTCAATAAGCTTTTATATAAACTTTTTTTATAACAACTAGTAAAATGTTAGAGTTAAATTTTTTATGATTTATAATAAAAATAAATATTAAAATTAAAATGTTTAAGGTTCTTAATAACATCTCTATATAAACATTATTAACCAAAACATTACACATTACATATTACATATAAATATTATCATATTTCTTAAAAAAATATATGAATAATTTTGCCGATCATCATGTAAATATAGTAGTCTTCATATTTTTTTAAAGAAATATGATTGCCTTTTTCTAAGAAAAAATATTATAGTTTTAAGAGTGTTTTGTTTTTTCCCTCTTTTTTTGCGTTGGACAAAAAAGAGCAAAGAAGTCGCGTAACCAAGTAGGATGTTAAAACGTTATCCAGAACCGGCCACGTGGGAGAAAAGCACGTGCCACGCTGGAAAGCAGAACGTGCGGTGGAGGCCACGTTTCGGATCGCCCTCGTTTTCTATCCACTCCCTTCTTTCATTCCCGAAATACCCTCACGGCCGTCATATCCGGACGGCGAGTCGGGCGACGTGCGTGGAGGCCCCGCCGCGAGAACTGACGGCGTTAGGTGGGAGGATAAGGGTGGGGGCTGGGGGTAAGAATATATGGTGGGGCCCGCGGATTGATAAGAGGTGATCCGAAATGAGCGGCTACGAACACGTCGCGCACGACCGCCGCCCTTTTGGTTGGACGCCCGTCCCCACCCGAATGTCACCGGCTCAACCGGTCACGTCTCCCAAGCCCTTCCTCCCCTCCGTACAACAGGTTATTAACTATTTATGCACCTAGAAGACCACAGAAGGATCTACTTCTACAATTTAATTAATTAAATGTTTAAAATTAAAAAACTTACTAAGATTAACCCATAAATAATTTTTTATTTGTGTAGTCGGTCTAAATGACATAATTTTAAATTGATTTGGGTTTAGACTTTTTAAATATAAAATATTTGAAAAATTAGTTGGTTAAGATGTAAATGTGTGGGTGATTTAATCTGTATCCAATAAAAATTGGTCATATTTTATAAAAAATATATATTAAAATATTTGAAATAATATTTTTTATATTTTTTTTTAATTTTTATGTTAAAATCCATATTTATTTATATTATTTTGTTCGATAAAAGTGAAATCGAATCGGATAAGGACTTTGAAGATTAATCTTTAAACCCTAACTTATTTTGATTAGTTTGTAAGTGTTAATGCATGAGACAGAGACAAAATGAACACTAATTGAGAAATTTAACCAGCATGAAAATTAACTTACTTGATCAATTGACAACCATATATATATATATAATTGTTTCAAATATACCATATATTTATGTCCTTTGTCCTTTGTTTTTGTGCTATTGACAAAAACGGGCATTAATTAACACCCAGAAAGAGCTTGCAATTATTTGGCCTTTCACGTTTAACTGTTAAAAGTCATTGATGAGTAATGAGTCAGGATTAATTAAATATTAAGCACCATTGAGAGTCCTTATTTGCTTGTGATACTAGCATTTGTCTTCTACGTATAATAAAGTGGGCCTTCCACTAGTGTTTTGTATAATATTTTAACCCGGATCATCACTTAGTTTTTTAATCTCTGATCATGATACTAATCATTCATTTAATCAGGGAGATCATAAAAAAATGACAAAACAATGTTTGGTGCAACAAGTGGTAGGTCTGATTTGACATGGAAGCTAATGTCATCCTCCATCTTAAATTCCGAAGTTATTATTATTATTATTATTTTGATAATTACGGGGATTAATTATAATTAATAAATTAGTAAATTTATTTACGAGTTAAACTGAGGATAATAAACATATTTAAGTTTGGATGCTTTGGCCAAAGCTTGCACTCAATTTTGAGTTAGAGAGAAAGATAAAAGAGTTGAGTGTTATATTTGCCCAAGAAAAAAGTGTTCAAGTCTGGCGGGCCGGCCTATACACCGTATTGGGTTCTTCCCCATTGCTTTGAAGTATTCGAAGAAACTACCAGACTTTGGCATCTCTGGCCATCTTATATTTATTCACAACTTTATCAGCTACTTGTTACCAGCCTGCTTTTCCTGATAACATCCATTTTAAAGAACTTGGTTCATTGAATCCTGTGTTTTTGTTTTTTGTTTTTTGTTTTTGTCATGGATTTCGATCTTGCACACAATAACGTATATGCATTGGAGTTGGGGTAATGTACAACGATGGAAAATAAATTGTCAACACGATTTACACCAACATTTAATCTATCAGATGGAAAATTATCACCTGTGAGGATTATAAGATATTAAAAACCAGACATTGATAGTTTTATAATTTCGACGTAGATGAATGTTGTGCTCTTGAAAAATTATATTTAACTTGAAAAAAAAGCTACCTGAATCGTATTTGGAAAATATTTTCGACTATAATCACATGTTACACGGAAAGAAATGCATGAAAAACATGAAATTATGGGCAATGAAGCTATAGCAGATGTTGGGCAGCTAATATTCACCATGTTCAACATAGATAAGAAAATTAACATGCCCATTTGGCCTTAATAAATCAACCTTGAAGTCTTATTTCCAGCTGTATAATACATACTTTTCAAGGTCAAAGCATTTATCTCCAAGAAGCAAAACAACTCGTTTAAGGAGGCTTTCAAACAACACAATAACATGAAAACATGTAAAGAGGTTCCTTTGAGAGGGGTGCTTTGGAGCAGGGAGGTAGCCCTTTCCGGGCAATGCAAGTTACAGGGAACCAGCACAGCACTTGGGCATTTCTTGACGTATAAGCGAGCACCATGTCAGGGTATCCAGGTCAAAACTCCTACGCTTCTTTCCCCTTAAACCCTTTGCTTTGTTTGAGACGCAAGAGATTCCTCTTAACAAACATTTTTATATATATCTATCTCATGGCTGCCTTGCCGGGACAGCCTTTGCAACCTCTCATTTGTGTATGACAGTAATTTTTTGACCATATCCTTATTCATCAACTTTTCTCATGAACATTGAACAACCCATCAAACTCTGACCAAGACGAAGCTTGCTTGTCATTTCCTCCTAATTCTGCACTTGTGTCAAATGATTAGAAGGGTTTAGCAGGAAGAACAGGTCATAGGTCTCAAATGGGAAAGACCCATCTCAGTTTACAAGTAAAAGACAAAAAAACTGGATCAGATCCGCATACTGTAAAGAAAGAAGATAAGTGTAAAACAATGATTGACAGGAGGACCCATTTTTCCGGTTGAGAAGTTACATTTCTCATAATTTACAGTGTGCGTGATGAATGTGTAAAATGAGTAGAACTGTGTCAATACTTTGTCGTCCTTTCTGTTTTGCCATGGAAATAGATCCCATGTATGAAGACCCAAAACCCAGCTCAAAATCATACAACAAATACTAATCACTGGCACAAAAAGAAGACCAGCTAGTTAGCTGTCTCTCTTTGCACCTTGATCTAGCAGGCTGCACATTTACTAAATATTTTGTTAGCAAAAATAGCTGGCCGGCGAGGTAAGATTAAGATGTGAGGAAAAGAGCAGCCAACCAAGCAATAGGCAGGTGATATTCTTTGGATAAGATAACCGAATGCTTTGCTAGCTTTGTTTGCCGGTGGTGTGGTGTGGGATAAGCTGGGACCAGATCACGTTTGTGGGATATATATATCAGAGTGAAAGATCCAAAGGGGCAGATCTCTGCTGCATTTGCTGCCCTTTTAGTTGGGAAGCTGACCTACAACCGAGTTAGGAAGTTAATGAAGTAGAATATATGACTTCTTACGGGTTTCTGAGCTCATAGAATATTAGAATATCCAGTTGGATTTGCGCTTGCAACGGACAATCCCATTAATATAACAATGGTAGAAGCAGAGTCGTTGTATCACATGAAAGCAGCTGTTATGTTCTTGCACCTTGTTTATTGCTGCTACCTGTTACATGACCATGGCTATCACTGTATTAAATTGTTGTGGCCAGTGTGATTTAATTAAGGAATTGCGTGTGGCCTGTTGGCAGCATTTTGGTTACTTTTCCGATGGTCTGTGGGTTGTAACACATGAATGCTGGGTGGATAATTGGGGCCTTGCTGATGGGAACTTCTATCATCTTTTGGTTGGTTTTGGCTTTGCCAATCTTCTTTGCACATGTCTCAACATGTGATGCCTGGCACCTAGGTTGATTTTATGGCATCCCTGTCATCTACTTGGCAATGGTTTTTTGTATCATGACTCTGGAGAAACACATGCTGGGGATGATTGGTCCCTTGTCAATGCTTGTACATAAAAAGATGGGTTTCTCCCCCAGTTTGGAGCTGCAGACTGTTGATGAAATGACACAATTAATGTACTTGGATTCAGGTCTATATGATGTTCAAGAAGAAGAATTGCCAACAAGTACCCAAGATCATTTGCCATGTTACAAAATTGGTTGATGTAATATAGGTAGTTTTAAACATTCATAACCATACATTACACGTAAAATAAGTAGTTAATGTACAAGGTTAATAATTAATCACTGATCAATGTTTTCTGCTATAAACCAGTTCAAGACTTCTACTTATGATCTAATCAGCTAGAACACAGTCCGAGGCATCAGATATGTTTGTATGTATAATAATCGTAGGAATAGAATACCAACTAAGGCAATGGGCTGATGAGTTAAGTGATTAGAAGCTGCCAAGCCCAATTTCCACTGTAATGACATCCCAAGCCCATACATAATATAGAGAGATTAAACCCATACCAACTTCAAAATTATTCCTTTGGGGAAAAAAAAACTTCAAAATTTTTTGAGGACATTGTTCGTCTATTTTTGTTTCAAATCAATTTTCATCAATTGATTTTGTGAAAGAATATTTTGCAAAGAAAATGGTAATGTAGAAAAATTCTTTCGAAATTTGGATCATCGAATAATGTAATAAGAATATATTAAGTAACTAACATCAAAATGATATTTCAAATATATATTAAGTAAATAATCAACTACATATATCTACATTTTCTCTAAAGCAAAGACGTTTCTAGCATAGCTTTAATTTTAATTTTTAAACCAATAAATTATCTCAATAAATAACAACAAATATTATAATAACAACACAATTTTTAATAGATAATATTTTTGGATTATAAGATTTTTTCAACTGACGAAATTATGATCGAACCCATAATATAACTTCAAAAAATAGGGGAAAGATAATCGGTTAAAGTCATAGAAATTTTATAACAAATAATACTTTTTCAAAAGCATTTAATAATTATAAGTTTACCTCAATATTTTTTTAATAAATCAAACTTTAAAAATGCCCGTGCATTGCGCAGGAAATCATAGCTAGTGTCAATGAAACCGTACATATTCACTTCTAACTCCTTTTCTGCACCGCCTTTGCCTCCCCTCTACTAATTTTTTCTTAACTAATCAAACAGTTTTTGTGATAAAAGGGGCTCATAAAATTTTTTTCTTTTTCTCTAATTAAGGTTAATTTATGTTAAAATGAACCGTTTTTGGGGAATATTAATGCTCGACCAAACCACATCGGCAATGCGATGGGTCGGTCTTTTTTAAAAAAATTGGGGTTGGGTTGGGTTGGGTTGGGTTGGATGCTTCTTCATGGTAGTCGACTCGTCGTCCTCAACCCTAGAAGCCAACATCGAACCCCGTCTTTGCTCCTCCGATCAAACTCCGGCGAGCACCACCGCCGTCGCCGGCGGCGGCAGAGATGGACGGGTGATACTCTGATTCCTTCGCCCATATCATTCGCGATCTTGTTTGGCCTGGATTCGTGGTTGTATTTTGTGAAGTAAATTGGAGTCCGCTTGTATTGGCGTGTGAAAAAGTTGTAGTCTTTGGAGCCGTGATTGTATTCGTGAACTGGATTGGCTTTTGTAGATCGGGTGCTGGGAAGAATTGTGTTCTTTCGATTTGCTGGTTTATATTATTTTATTTTTTGAATTGGTTGGACTTTATATTTATGGTTTGGGGGGTTTTTTTTTGGTGT
>JAURVB010003736.1:0-40171 GCA_033002965.1 Piper betle
GACGATTTCCATCTGCAGTGGGAGGGCGGCTGCTATCGGGAACAAGGGATGGTGCCGGGGAAGAAGAAGAAGAAGAAGGGCGGTGGCAATTCTATAAATACTGGTTGATTCATTACCGACTCGAGTTAAAAATAATACAAACTCGTAATTAGTCTTTAACAATAATTATTTTAATGGGTTATGGGTAAAGTTATTAAACTAACTAATTACTGTATGAAATTGCTACGAGTAATAAAAATACGGTAATGATAAACGGTCGATAATTAATCGGCGAAATTCAAACGATTAAATTAAATCGGAGGGTTATAAGTAATTAATAATATAATTACTAATATTAGTATATTTTCCTTCGGTTATAATTTTAAATCGATATCATTATTCATCGCAATATATTTAATTAAGTTGTTCGTTTAAATTATTTAAAATAATTTGTATTATTCTAATTCAAAGATATTATTAATTATTTTAAATTATTCAATTCAATAAAGTTTCGAACATTATTTATTTTCATTATGTTATTTATGTTCAACGTTTGTGATTTTTACGTGATTTTAGTTTAATAACCCATTTTCTACCTATACTGACTCATTATTAAAATAATCACTTTATTTACCTAATATTAAATTTAATATTGTAAAGGTGAAATCTTTATTCCATTAATCCCTTGTAAACATTTGATTTAAAATTAATCGCTTATAGTATGCCGATTAATTATCGACCGTTTATCATTACCGTATTTTTTATTACTTATGTCCATGTCGATTTCGTCCAATAACTAATTAGTTTAGAAAATTTAACCCATAACCCATTAGAATAATTATTTTAAAGATTTATTACGAGTTAGTATTATTTTTAACTCGAGCCGTATCGAGTCAACCCATATTTACAAAACTGCCATCTCCTTCTTCCCCAACATCCTTCTCTTCTTCTACCTTCTTCTTAGCATCAAAAACTAGATCCGATGTCTTCTTCGTCAACCCTATGCAACCTTCCCCAGCAACCCAATTGAAAAACCATATACACATCCCAACAAGGCATCAACAACGAATTAAAACAGCCAAAGATGAAGCCCAAAGTCCATGTTTTACAGCAGCTGTACAAGGCGACCGTCCTGCACCAAACCAGGCCTGTTCTTCCTCTCCCAGCCTCAAGACAACCACTTTCTTGCACCTTGCTACCAATTCAGAGGTTCAGCAACCATAGGCCATTATCAACCAGGAAGAATTGACTCACCTTTGGACGTTGCAGGAAGTAGTGTCGGTCTCCCCATGTCTGCACGTCGCCACCATGAATTCCGGCGAGAAGGTCCCTGGTAATGGCATATGCCGGCGGCAAGCACTGCTGCAATAGACCCCTGATGTTGTAAACGAAGAACAACAGGAGTCTACCCTCTGAATCTTCCATTACATCGTCAATTTCAGAGGTTTGCCATCACCTTAGTGCCCCTTGGAATTCCGCCCAGTACCAGCTTTAATTCCGCCACCCACCCGAAGCCAGGGACAAGGCGACTCCACCCCTTCAACCCAGCAACTAGAGAAGCCTTCGGGAGTGTGAGGGTCGCCTTGAAATCCCTTGCCTACAATAACCCACCTTGCCAAAATTCAGACTCGTCGACCATGGTTAATTTCTGTTTCCCGTTTAGTTTTAGTAGTTTATTGTTGATTTTAGAATTTAATTCTCATGTTTATCAAGCTTATTATCAATTAAAAAGAAATATGAATGCATGAAAATTAAGAATAGGGAGATAGGAAGGATATCTAAGCAAGGAGGAAGAAGCAGAGACCAGTAAGGAAGAGGAGAAGAAAATGCAAATGAAGGCGGCTAGGGTGAGGAGGACGTCCCTTATAAAAATAAAATGAAAATGACGGCTAGGGTATGTGAAAATACCCCAACACCGTATATTATTTTACCGGGTAACCCGGTAAATAATAAAATATATTAATTAACCAGGTAGAGAATATAATAATTCTCCAACGTTCGATCCTTCCCTGACCGAGTCGAATTATAATAATAATATTTTTTTCATAGTCTTTATAATATCCCCAACTTGGAAATATTTCGTCCCCGAAATATCATAACGGGCAATAGAACAATCATGATTAATTTTTATCTTCGGGATCAGTTCTTGCTACAATGATAAGAATCTTATGCCACGAATAGGCTAGGGTATTTCCTTGCCATTTTCTGTTCAGTCTCCCATGGAGCTTCCTCTGACCCCTGATTTTTCCACAATACTTTTACCAAAGGAATTTCCTTGTTCCTGAGTGTCTTTATTTCTCTTTCCAGGATGCGAATCGGCTTTTCCTCATAGGTTAAATTTGATTGTAGGTCTAAGTCGTCAAAATATGTGATTATATGATCTTCATCTCGTACATATTTCTTTAGCATTGACACATGGAAAACATTGTGTACTCCAACTAAGCTTGTTGGCAATGCTAGTCTATATGCACAATTTCCAACTAAATCTAAGATTCAGAACAGTCCTATGAATCTTGGCTTCAACTTCCTAAATTTGATCACCCCCTTCCTAGGAGATGGCTTTAGGTACACAAACTCCTCGTACTTGGAACTCTAGGTCCCTCCTTCGAGTATCAACATAACTCTTCTATCGATCCTGAGCTGGCTTAAGCCCTTGCTAAATGAGTTTCACCTCTTTAGTTCCTTTCCTCACCATTTCTGGCCCGACTATAACTGCCTCGGTAGACTCTAGCCAGCACGATGAAGATCTACAAGGCCTACCATATAAGGCTTCAAATGGTGCCATCCCTATACTGGCTTCGTAAGAGTTACTGTAGGTTAATTCAGCCAAAGCTAAGTGTTTCTCCCAGTCATCTCCCCAGTCAAGTATGCAAGCTCCTAACATATCTTTCAATGTTTGAATAGTCCTCTCACTCTGACCATCAGTTTGGGGATGGTATGCTGTACTCAGCTTGATTTGGGTCCCCATGGCTTTTGGAAAGCTTCCCAGAAATGTGAGGTGAATAGGGGATCTCGGTCGGAGAATATCTCCTTTGAAATCCCATACAAGTTGACAATATTGTCAACATATAATCCTGGCAAATATTCCGCTGTCCTCATTGATTTTGTGGGGATGAAGTGAGCTACCTTAGTTAGTCGGTCCACAATTACCCATATGGAGTCATGCTTCTTCTGAGTCCTTGGGAGTTTTGCAATAAAATTGCATGTGACACACTCCCATTTCCAGGTTGGTATTTCTAAAGGTTGCAATATCTCTCCAGGTAGTTGATGTTGGGCTTTGATTTGTTGGCAAGTTTGACACTTGGAGACAAAATCCACCACATCCCTCTTCATCCCAATCCACCAGTAGTTTCACTTTAAATCTTGATACACTTTAGTAATTCCAGGGTGTATCGAGAACTTTGAGCGGACAAATTCTTCTAGGGATTGCAGCGAGAATTGAGGAGTAGGGTTGCTACGGTGCCAAGGGGCACTATAACTGAAGTGATCGAGGCAGCCACGACTGATGAATTGGTGTACGAGCATGACCGTGCACAGAAACAGGGGAGGGCTACTATGCAGCATGAAAATGCCAACCAGGGTAGTAGCCAAAACCGGTCCGCAAGACACCAGTAGCAGAACTACCAAAGGAGCATTGAGGGGAACCTCTAAAGGAAGGAGGTTCCTCCGTATCGACAATGTAAAAATTGCAACAAGATGCACTCAAGGACATGTAGGGAGCCTCTGTTCTTTTTGTGAAGAAGAAAGATGGATCACTTCGGCTATGTATTGACTATCGAAAAATGAATCAAGTCGACAGTCCAAGAATCGTTACCCCTTATCGAGGATTGATGACTTGTTTGATCAGCTAAAAACAACCAGAATATTTTCTAAGATAGACTTGCTGTCTGGTTATCACTAGTTGTGAGTATAGGACTTAGACATACAGAAAACGGCTTTCCGAACTCGGTATGGACATTATACGGCTTAGTGTTTAATCACTAATGCGGAATTGCCTCCACAGGTTAGCAGCTTGAACTAAAGACTAAGAGATGACAGGGTGGTTCTTCTACAAACTCAGGTGGTGAACAGATAATAAGCGGACTTCTCCTTTTACATTTCTTGTGTTATAAATGTGGCTATGGGAAACGGTCCAAGACTATGGGATAATTATTCATACATTGTCATTTGAAACATAAGTTCTTTTGAGTTAGAAATGCAAGACTTATTTGCCTTCATATTATAATGTAACCTTTTAAGTAACACCCAGTCCAGTTAGGACTGGTCTTTATAGGGTTGGTTTTATTAAATTTTGAGTAACAGCTAGCCAGCAAGGCCACAATATCGTGAAAAATGGCGGGTCGTTATAATAATAAACTTGTCCAAGTATGCGTGAAATACTATGTTCATGAGTGACATAAAGGCTGCTGGTGCATTTGTTAGACCAAAAGGCATGCCTAGAAATTCATAATGTCCATACATAGTTTGAAAAGCCATTTTCTGTATATCTAACTCCTTTACTCTCAACTGGTGATAACAAGACCGTAAGTCTATTTTAGAAAATATTTCAGTCTATTTTTAGCTGATCAAATAAGTCATCAATCCTCGGTAAGGGGTACCGATTCTTGACTGTCACTTAATTGAGTTGTCGATAGTCAATACACAGCCGAAGTAATCCATCTTTCTTCTTCACAAATAGAATAGGGGCTCCCCAGGGTGAAGTACTTGGTCAAATGAAACCTACCTGCAACAACTCTTCTAGTTGACTCTTTAACTCCTTGAGTTCTGCTAGAGCCATGCGGTATGGTGCTTTAGAAATTGGTGTTATTCTAGGTGCTAGGTCAATGGCGAATTCCACTGCCCACTTAGGAGGTAACCGTAGAAGTTCATCTGGGAATACATCGGGAAAGTCTGCTACCACAGGAATCATGGATAACTCTTTGAGTTTGGACTCAGACTCAAGTATGTTAGCCAAAAAGGCTTTACATCCCTCACCAAAAACTCTACTGCCTCACTGATCGACACGATACAAGAAGATGGATCATGCAATGACCCTTAGAAAATAATTCCCATCTCACAATTACAAGATTTTGTCACCAATCTCTTCCCTTTACAGTTAAGAAAAGCATGGTGTGCAGACAACCAGTCCATTCCCAATAGTACATGATACCCTTTTAACCCACACATGATAAAGTTCCACACATAGGGCTTCCCTTGTATACCTCAGGATAGGTTAGTCACTCCTAAAGTTGGGACTTCACCATCTCCCGTTGCAGTAGTAACTCTATAGGGCTTAGATAATGGGGATGCTTGGAGTCCTAACCTCTTGATTATTTGAGATGAGATGAATGAATGTGTACACCCCGAATCGTATATACATCCACAATGACTCCTTTGATTAGAATTTTACCTTGGACGGTGTAATCATCCTCCTCAACGTCGTAAACTTTAACTACATAGAGTTTGGCCTTCCCTTTATCTGCCGGTTGTGCAAGTGCCGGGTAGCGAATAGGAGCTGGTGCCTTCCCTTTCTCAAGCTGCTCCTGTTGTTGCTTCAGAGGCTAATGACACACCTTCAGTATGTGTCCGGTCCTTCTATAGTTGTAGCACCTACGGGGCTCCTTGCATGTCCCTGAATGCATCTTGTTGCAATTTCAATATCAACTCATCGGGATACTCTCAAACTTCCTTTTAAGGTTCCCCTCTATGTTCCCTTGGTTGTTCTGCTGCTGGTATCCCGATGACCTGTTTTGGTTACTACCAAGGTTGGCATTTTTGTGCTGTGAACTAACCTTTAACTATTTCTGTGCAGGGTCATACACAAACACTAATTCCTGAGTAGTGGCTGAATCAATTACCTCAGTTATCGTACTCCTTGGTGCTGTACCTACCTTACCCCTAAATTCTGGCCTCAATCCCCAAAAGAATTTGTCAGCTCTAGCCTTATCAGTTGCCAGAATCCCAAGTGCAAAACGCTCCAGCTGTAAGAATTTCTTGGCATATTCCCGGACTGAATCCTCCCCTGAACCAAACTGGCCAACTCAAGTGCTTTCTTCAAGACCATGGGCTGTAGAAAATATTGTCCATTGAAAGCTGCCACAAATTCTACCCACGTGATGGAATGTAGTTTTTTCCATGGATTTCCACTAGTAGGATGCTTCCTCCCGAAGCATGCATGTTGCCAACTTCACTTGATGGCGGTGGGGCACAAATAGAGCCCTAAACACTTTTTCTGTAATGTCTATCCAGCTCTCCATCTTCATTGGATCGATCCCACCGACAAATAGTTCAGCTCCATTCTTCCTGAACTTTTCCACAATGTAACGGTCACTATCATCAACAGCTGGCGGCAACACATGTCGGACTACTGGTGGCACTGGGTTTGGATGCTCCCCTCGCTTGCCCGGGTCAGCTAACCCTGCCCGCCCTTGGGCACATCCCTGAACACCGTCTGGGTGATTCTGGGACCCACTATTAAGTTTGAGGCTCCATTCCCTGCTACCACTCCCAGTAACCACTAAACGATATTCTGAACCACAGAATTTGTATTTTCTGAAGCCTGCGCCAATCCTTGTATTGCCATCAGGATTTGGGCCAATACATTCTTTGTGTTCGAATTTGACGGAGTAGATCGGTTTGTCTATCTACGAGTGCCTGCCATTTGAAATGTTGAAAAATTTTCCCATCATGATTTATTAATATGGTCTCTATCAATTATGGCTTAGGTTTATTAGCGAATGAATTTGTTATTTCAAAACACAATACAGTGGGAAAAGATAATTATTGGACTTTCCAACAAGGTACTTGAGTCATAAAATGAGCTAGCGGGAAACAGGGCTCTAATACCACCTGTAATGACCCGCCCAAACTGGATCGTGTGTTACCTGAAATATAATTGATGTAACAATAACATTCTAGAACATGATTCATAATGCAGCAAACAAGTCTAGCATTTTTTAACTCATAAAAAGAAATCAGGTTCTGATAGCACTTGACAAATATATAAAATAACCGTCCCACAGTTTCGGACCCTTTTCCCATAGTCATGTTTATAACACAAGAATAATAAAAGGAAGTCCAATTTATTATCAATTCACCATACCTAGGTTGGTAAAAGAAGCACTAACCACACTTCTATTCTTCAGTCCAAAGCTGCTCACCTGCGGAGGCAATTCTGCGTTAGTGATAAAACCACTAAGCCGCATAATTAAATGAAACAAGTCAATATAATCCCAATTATCATTTCAAGACTTTTAGTTGTTATGAGCCTATGCTGAGCTCTTAATATGCTAGGAGGGTGGTCTCCCCATCTAGCTACGATCCCATGCATGCGCACATACACTACGTGGTCTATGGCTTGTAGTTACCGATATTTGCTATTGACTCACCCTCTTGGTATCACAAGTGCATAATGAGCCTACTTGCACCATTGCGCCCGACAACCCTTTCGGCCTAGGGGTAGGTATTCAATCTTTCAGGGAGTGCTGCCCTGCCGAATTGAGTCAACTCTGGTTGCATTCTAGTGCATGGTGGTCAGATAGTCAAGTTGACCAAGACTCCCACATAGTAATTTTAAGGGTGCGGCCCGTGTCAGACTAAGTCAATTCCTTGATCCCAATTGCGTTCCAGCGCATAGTGATCGAATCTGGGCTACCAACAAGGGAAAATATAACATTTCAAATAATTATATGGACCTCGATAGTTTATTAGTGAACCTGCAACTGTGACCAATGATCCTAATCTAAATGAGAACGTAAAATTATACATAAGTATAATTTTATTCGAGTAGAAATGCATGCAACTACATGACTAATATATATCACGATTAAAATTCAACAATATTAAATATTAAATTATTCATGTGACATAATTATTTAAATCCTACTGTACCTTTAAATTTAATTATCTAAATTATAATTCACACTTACCAAATGATAAAATAATTAACAACTTATAAACAAATATTTAATTACTATTATTAGTATATTTTCCTTCAGTTAGAATTTTTAATTGCTATTTTTATTCAGTGTGGTTTATTTAATTAAGTTGTCGATTAAATTATTTAAAATAATTTTTATTATTATAATTCAAAGATATTATTAATTATTTTATATTATTCAACTAAATAATGTTTCAAACTTTATTTATTTTCATTATGTTATTTAGGTTAAACACTCGTGATTTTTACGCGATTATATCTTAATAACCCATTTTCTACCTTACTAACTCATTATTAAAATAATCACTTTATTTACCTAATTTTAAATTTGATACAGTAATGGTAAATTCTTTATTTCATTAATCCCTTATAAACATTCGATTTAAAATTAATCGTTTATAGTATGCCAATTAATTATCGACTGTTTATCATTACCGTATTTTTTTAATACTTATGTCCATGTCGATTTCATCCAATAATTAATTAGTTTAGCAACTTTAACCTATAACCCATTAGAATAATTATTTTTAAAGAATTATTACAAGTTAGTATTATTTTTAACTCGAGCCGTATCGAGTCAACCTATATTTATAAAACTGCTATCTTCTTCTTCCCCAATGTCCTTCTCTTCTCCTACCTTCGTCTTTGCATCAAAAACCAGATCTGATGTCTTCTTCTTCAACCCTATGCAACCTTCCCCAGCAACCCAATTGAACAACCATATAAACATCCCAACAAGGGATCAACAACGAATTAAAACAGCCAAAGATGAAGCCCAAAGTTCATGTTTTACAACAGCTACACAAGGTGACTGTCCTACACCAAACCGGACCTATTCTTCTTTTCCCAGCCTCAAGACGACCAATTTCTTGCACCTTGCTACCAATTCAGAGGTTCAGTAACCTCAGGCCATCATCAACCAGGAAGAATTGGCCACCTTTGGATGTCGTAGGTAGTAGAGTCGTTCTCCCCACGTCTGCACGTCGCCGCCATGAATTCTGGCCAGAAGGTTGCCTGTAATGGCCTGTGCCAGTGGCAGGAACTACTGTAATAGACCCCTGATGTTGTGAACAAAGAACAACCGGCGTCTACCCTCTTAATCTTCCATTACAGCGTCAATTTCAGAGGTTCGCCATCACCTTCGTCCCCCTTGCAATTCTGCCCAATACCAACTGTAATTCTGCCACCCACCGGAAGCCAGGGACAAGGCAACTCCACCCCTTTGACCCAGCAACCAGAGAGGCCGTTGGGAGAATGAGGGCTGCCTTGAAATCCCTTTCCTACGATCGCCCACCGTGTCAAAATTGAGGCTCGTCGGCCATGGAAAATTTCAGTTTCCAGTTTACTTTTAGCTGTTTATTGTTGATTTCAGACTTTAATTCTCATGTTTGTCAAGCTTATTATCAATTACAAAGAAATATGAATGCATGAAAATTAAGAATAAGGAGATAGGAAGGATACCTAAGCAAAGAGGAAGAAGCGACTCCGGTAAGGAAGAGAAGAAAATGCATATGAAGGCGGCTAGGGTGAAGAGGATGTCCCTTACAAAAAAGAAATGAAAATGATGGCTAGGGTATGTTACAACACCCCAACACCGTATTTTATTTAACCGGGTAACCAAGTAAATAATAAAATTTATTAATTAACTGAGTAGAGAATATAATAATTCTCCAACGTTTGATCCTTCCCCGACCAAGTCGAATAATATATATTTTTTCATAGTCATTACAGTAACGTATAACTCCGACTCGAGTCATGGGTTTTACACCCTTCCCTCATAAAAATTTCGTCATCAAAATTTTAGATTAAGGAAGCTTCACTCTGGTAGCTATCTACTAAATGTGAAATATGAAGTGAGACACGTGCGTACTTGTCACGTTTGTCAGTATCCTCCAGTGCATCAGCAATCGTGGTTATGTCCATCCCTACTGCCCATGGTGGTACCAATGTGGACGATCCTGCTGGTGGTGTTATTTGCATTCCTCTCTGATCCAAGGCCTACTGTTCTTGTCCTGTCATGGCAGCTATCATTCCTCTTTGCTGCTGTCTCGGTGGCTGCTGGTCCCCACCTCTCTGGCCTTGGCTTTGCCCCTGTTGGCCTCTCTGCTGTGGTTGCTGCTGGGGAGCTGGGAGTGCAACTCTCTGTAGAGGTGCTAGGAGCGGCACCTGTTGGGTCTAGACAGTTGGACAAGTTGCGGCTCTATTCTTTGGTTGACTGCATCTGTAGCATACGTCTGTGCTTGCTTTGCACTCTGTGGCTCTATGTCCTGGCTGACCGCATTTGTAGTATGCCTCTGTTCAACGTCTCTATTGTGCTCCTTGCTCTGGCTGATACGGTCTAGAGTGTTGTTGCTTCTCGTCAAAATCTCGACGAGGTCTAGTAGCTATAATTCATTTTGTCTCGCTTGCAGCTCTCACAACATCACTAAAAGTAGCAAACTTCCTATCCAAATAGGCCATCCTGATCTTGTGATGGAGGCCTTCGTAAAAACGTTCTATCCTTCTTTCTTCGGTGGAGACCAAGTCTGGTGTAAATCTCTCTAGAGTTCTAGACCTCGTCTCGTATTGCACCACTGTCATGGGACCCTGCTTCAATATTTGGAATTCCCGTTCCTTCCTCTTCCTAATGTTTGGTGGGATACTTTCCATCAAATTCAGCCCTAAATTCCTCTGATGTGATGTCCTGAGGCTGACGATGGGAAAATATAAAATTCTGAACCGAACTCCACCATATCCTGGCTTCGTCCTAGAATGCTCCTGTGATGATGCACATTCGGTGCTCCCTGGGGCATGCCATAGTGTCAAACACTCCTATAGTTGACGATATCCATAGGAATGCCTCTTGTGCGTCCAACTTTCCAAAGAAAGGTTATCCACCATTTATCACGAACCTTTCATACTGCCACAGTTCCAAATTCCTCGTATCCACTGATCTGTATGATCCTTCTCCTTTCTCATACTGAGGAAATTGTGGTCCTATGCCTGCTGGTACGCCATCCAATCCTATAGCTCCACTTCTGTCTGTAGTCTACCCACTACCTGCTACTACGGGTCCACCAACATCTGGTCTCATCATCGCCTGAAGTGGGTCAATTAGAGGAGCCGTTGTTGGAGTCGCCCTCTATTGCAGCAATGGAGGAGGAGGCGGCAGCAGAGGGTCTGTGGAAACCACTGGCTCTCCCCGTGCCTCTTCATCCACTGCTGGTCTCTTCTCAGCTCTGGCTACAGAAAGAGCTATTTGCCTGAGCTCTCTCCTGAATTCCTCCTAATCTTGCTGCATTTGTCTCTTAAATTCCTCTTGACTATGCTGCATTTGTATCTGACCTTCAGCCAACCAGGCAATCGTGCGTCTCTCTCCTGTCAACTAGTTCTAGTGCAGTAACTATCACGACCACTGTCTCAGTCCTGACAACTATCTCGGTCCCGACAACTATCTCAGTCGCAGTGACTATCTCGATGATGGCTCTCACCATGTCGGCTAGCTGAAACTGGCACACTAGCCTCTACTGGTGGCATGGTAGTCCTAGGTTGACTGGAGATAGTGTCACTAAGAACATGGCTAGGACTGTCCTGTCTGGCCAATGGAGGCGATGGGGTCCTGATCTGCGTTCGGCGGGTCTGTGTCACCATCCTGCTACAAATTCCTGATCTCATGTGACACCACCGATTCGTAAGAAAATCTGCAACCCAAAAACATTAAGACAGAAAAATACCGGTCGGCACACCTCGGAGCAGCATCGGCACACATGTAACCTGTAACACACCTACCATCTTAAGTAACCAAGGGATAGCTTTGATACCATTATTGTACCATTCCGTTTCGGCTCACCCATGAACCAACATGCAAATGTCACTAGTGACCAAACCGTTCACTAATCTATTGGTGGTTGCCACCGGATTTGCCTTCAGCGTCTCAACATGGAGATGCAAACATGAAATCCATGAATGGGAACAATTGGGTTCTAACACAGTCCTACATGCATCTCATGACGTACAAGCAAAAACAAGACAAAACAATAAATGAGAAACCAAAAGAATATATATAAATATAAACAGACAGAGTTTCCCTAAAAGTGTAATGAGGGCCAACTTGGCCACAAGAAGGGTATATAAATACTTTATCAAAACAATATAATACATAACAATCTACCATGGCATCCCATCATTATCTCATTTGTTTTCATCTGAGCTGAGTCTAAACTCCAACACTCCCTACTCATTCACATTTATCCATTCGTTTCATAATAACCAATTCATCCAGACAAACACATCATAATTATCATTCACATAGCATTAACATACCATCATTATACATTACACGCAGTAGGTACATGTGTGCGCGGTTCAGTGTTGCTCCTCCGCAGTCCCGATAGCTGTAAAGACCTGGAAAAAATTAATAATAATATTAACGTTCGACGCGGTGGGATCGAACGTGGGAAAATTTTAATTTTTTTTCATTTAAATAGAAGAAAATCGTTAGCTGGTTAAGTATGAATTACCCAGTTAATTGAAAAGTAATTTTTCACAGGATAATTCTAGTTGAATCGGTCGAGTCGACTACACTATTTATCAATTTAACCATTTAAGTTAACCATACCATGTACCCATTTAATAGGTTAAGTGAACCATGTCAATTACCAAATTACCCGGTTAAAGGAATTACGGTGAAGGTACCCTAGCCGTCATTTTATTTCATTATAAAAGGAGAAGGGGAGGGTGTCATTTGCATTTGTCCTCCTCAGACAGACGCTGGATTTCCTCCTTCGCTCGAGCAATTTTCTTTCCTTTCTTTTTCTTTTGTTGCATGCATACACATGTTGCATAAATCAACAAGGGAAGAAGAAAACCAGGAGGACGTCCTACTGTTTTCCAGTAGCAACCACACCATGTGTCCGTCCATGGTGGGGGGTTGACGTGCTGGAGGTGGGAATTGCTCCCGACGGTGATGCTGGCCGGATGGAGTCACCTTGGAGGGCCAAAACAGACCGTCGAGGAGGCACGCAGGTCAGAAATCTGAGGGGAGAATAGGTCGGTGTCGGTGTGGTGGTGCAGCCATGCTGGTCGGGGGTGCCGCCGTGGTGGTGCTAGAGGGTCGTCATCATGGTGGTGCTAGAGGCTTGTCGTCATGGTGGTGCAAGGGAGCCGCCAAGGGTCTGGTTGGGTGCTGTTTATGTGGCCGACTAGGGTAGTCACCATGGGTCATGGGCTGACTATGTGACCGACATGGAGTCACCATGGTCAGGTCGGGGTTGCTGATTGGGTGGCCGGAATGGGGTCACCAAGGATTGGTTGAGGGTTGCCATGTGGTGGCCAAGTTGGAGACGCCATAGCAGCGAATGGAGGCTGCCACGTTACTGGTTGGTCGCCATGCATGGTGAAAATACCGGCTTTCGCTAGTTGACTACAATAAAGCTGGGAGCTTTAGGGTCGTTAAATGAATTGTTAAAGTAGAATGGCAACCAGGTAAATATGGGAGAACTCGATGCGGTCGAGTTAGAATATAAGGTAAATACAAAAGAATTAAGTATGGGACATGTTAATAATTAAATTATCAACTAGTTAATGGGGATTTGGATGGGGATAATTAATAATTAATTATCATCAGAATTGCTGAAAATTTAATAAGTAATGAAGACTAACATGAACTAATTACATCATTTAAAAATTGATAGTATATTAGTCATGTAGTTGCATGTAGGTTCATGCAAATAAAATTATACTAATGTATAATTTTATAGCCCTCATTCAGATTAGGGTTAGCAGATCACAGTCAGACAAAATCACAAGTCAGGTATGTATAATAGGTAGAACATCATACTTTCCTTGTTGGTAGCCTAGGTCGGCCTAAGCCCAGATTCGACCACCATGCACCGAGTGCAACCGGGGTCAAAGAATTGACTCAGTCCGACACTGGGTCGTATTATGTGCGTAAATTGTGTAATGCATCGACATTGTATTTGGAGTAGTGATAGCCGCCCCATAAAAAGGCTACGGCTGGGGTGAGCGAGGCACAGCGATTCCTCCATCGCACTGGAGTGTAGTGATAGCCTACCCATAAAAAGGCTACGGCTGAGGTGTGTGAGGCACTAGCACTAGAATTGGTAGTGAGAGCTTCCTCACAAACGGGGCGTAGCAATCACATGAGTGCAATGATAGCCTCCCCAGAAAAAGGCTACGGCCAGGGTGTGTGAGGCGCTGGCACTAGAATTGGTAGTGAGAGCTTCCCCACAAACGGGGAGTAGCAATAACCTGAGTGCAGTGATAGCCTCCCATAAAAAGGCTACGGCCAGGGTGTGTGAGGCACTGGCACTAGAGTTGGCAGTGAGAGCTTCCCCACAAACGGGGCGTAGCAATCACCTGAGTGCAGTGATAGCCTCCCCATAAAAAGGCTATGGCCGGGGTGTGCAAGGAACTAGCACTGGAGTGCAGTGATAACCTCCCCATAAAAAGGCTACGGCCGGAGTGTGTGAGGCACTGGCACTAGAGTTGGCAGTGAGAGCTTCCCCACAAACGGGGCGTAGCAATCACTTGAGTGCAGTGATAGCTTCCCCACAAAAAGGCTACGGCCGGGGTGTGCGAGGCACTGGCACTAGAGATGGTAGTGGTAGCCTCCCCACAAAAGGGCTACGGCCGGGGTGTGCAGATCACAGCGGATACCTCCTCCGCATTGTTTTGGAGTATAGCGGAATCGCTCCACCGCATATTAAAATGAACATAGGGAAATAGTGGAATGTACTTGACTTGTTTTATCTATTATACTACTTAGTGTTGTAATCACTAATGCGGAATTGCCTCCGCAGGTGTGCAGATACGAAATTAGGTGATTGACAACCAGAGCATGGAGCAAAATAAATATGGGGACTCCCTTTTTTATTTATTTGAGAAATAAGTGTGGCTACTGGGAAACGGTCCAAGACTGTGGGATCTTTATATATGTGTTTGTTAGAAATGCTAGACATATTTGCTAAATTGTGAGTAACACCTAGCCAGCTAAGCCCACAATGATATGAACAATGGCTTGTCGTTACAATAGCTTTCATCCCTTGCTTTTCTCACCTCCATAAATATAGACAAACCGTTAGCAACGAGTGTTACCGGCCTGAAAAATAACTAATATCAATGTAACGACCTGCCATTTGTCACAACATTGTGGGCCTAGCTGGCCAGGTGTTACACACAATTAAGCAAATATGTCTAACCATTTTTTTTGACAAAAACATATATAAAGATCCCACAGTCTTAGACTGTTTCCCAGTAGCCACACTTATTTCTCAAATAAATAAAAAAAGGAGTCCTCATATTTATTTTGCTCCATGCACTAGTTGTCAATCACCTAATTTCGTATCTGCACACCTGCGGAGGCAATTCCGCGTTAGTGATTACAACACTAAGTAGTATAATAGATAAAACAAATCAAGTACATTCCACTATTTCCTTATGTTTATTTTAATATGCGGTGGACCGATTCTGCTATACTCCAAAACAATGCGGAGGAGGTATCCGCTGTGATCCGCACACCCCGGCCATAGCCCTTATGTGGGGAGGCTACCACTACCATCTCCAGTGCCAGTGCCTCTCACACCCTGGCCGTAGCCTTTTTGTGGGGAAGCTATCACTGCACTCAGGTGATTGCTACGCCCCGTTTGTGGGGAAGCTCTCACTACCAATTCTAGTGCCAGTGCCTCGCACACCCTGGCCGTAGCCTTTTTATGGGGAGGCTATCACTGCACTCTAATGCTAGTGCCTTGCACACCCCGGCCGTAGCCTTTTTATGGGGAGGCTATCACTGCACTCAGGTGATTGCTATGCCCCGTTTGTGGGGAAGCTCTCACTACCAATTCTAGTGCTAGTGCCTCGTACACCCCAGCCATAGCCTTTTTATGGGGAGCCTATCACTGCACTCAGGTGATTGCTGTGCCCCATTTGTGGGGAAGCTCTCACTGCCAACTCTAGTGCCAGTGCCTCACACACCCCAGCCGTAGCCTTTTTATGGGGAGGCTATCACTGCACTCCAGTGCGATGGAGGAATCGTTGTGCCTTGCTCACCCCGGCCGTAGCCTTTTTATGGGGCGGCTATCACTACTCCAAAACAATGTTAATGCATTACAAACTTTACGCACATAATACGACCCAGTGTTGGACTGAGTCAATTCTTTGACCCCGGTTGCACTCGGTGCATGGTGGTCGAATCTGGGCTCAGGCCGACCAAGGCTACCAACAAGGAAAATACGATGTTCTACCTATTATACGTACCTGACTTGTGATTTCGTCTGACTGTGACCCGTGAACCCTAATCTGAATGAGGGCATAAAATTATACATTAGTATAATTTTATTTTGCATGAACCTACATGCAACTTACATGACTAATATACTATCAATTTTAAATGATGTAATTAGTTCATGTTAGTCTTCATTTCTTATTAAATTTTTAGCAATTCTAATGATAATTAATTATTAATTATCCCCATCCAAATCCCCATTATCTAATTGATAATTTAATTATTAACATGTCCCATACTTAATTCTTTTGTATTTACCTTATATTCTAACTCAACCGCATCGAGTTCTCCCATATTTACCTGGTTGCCATTCTACTTTAACAATTCATTTAATGACCCCAAAGCTCCCAGCTTTATTGTAGTCAACCCGTGAAAGCCGGTATTTTCATCATGCATGGCGACCAACCAGTAACGTGGCGGCCTCCATTTGCTGCCATGGCGTCTCCAACTTGGCCACCACATGGCAACCCTCAACCAGTCCTTGGCGACCCCATTCCGGCCACCCAATCAGCAACCCTGACCTGACCATGGTGACTCCATGTCGGTCACATAATCAGCCCATGACCCATGGCGTCTACCCTAGTCAGCCACATAAACAGCACCCGACCAGACCCATGACGACTACTCTAGTCAGCCACATAAACAGCACCCGACCAGCATGTCTTCTTTTCCTTCCACCCAATTTCAGACCCCATCTTCTATCTACCCCACTGATCCGATTGGAAAAACCCCAAAGATCCAATCTTTATCCGCTGCTATCTGGGACCTATGGGGACCCCATCTTCGGATCTACACCCTATATGGGGACCTTAATTTCACGGCGTGCTCCGATCGGGGCTGCGGCCGGCCTCAACGGCAGTCGGGATGATGGGGGAAACGT
The DNA here is from genome assembly GCA_033002965.1 of Piper betle. NCBI lineage: Eukaryota > Viridiplantae > Streptophyta > Magnoliopsida > Piperales > Piperaceae > Piper > Piper betle. Next base: position 17,059 of record JAURVB010003736.1, read on the forward strand.
CGGCTACGGCGAGGGGGTGGTCGTCGGGGTCACAGCGGCGACGGCGCGGCCCGAACGGTGACGAATCAACGAGGGAGGCGCCGCGGCTTGTGGGGCGATTCCGGCGTCGTGGCGGCGAGATGGTGGCCGGGGCCTGGGTGAAGAAGGGTCGGGAGGGCAGAAAAACACCTCAATGGCAGTTTCGTAATTAAGTATTGGACTCGTTTCCTTACTCGAGTCAAAATAATAACTACGTTCGTAATAAATTCTAAAAAATCTAGAAAAATATGGAAAAATTCCATAAAATAAAACAAACACAACAACATCCAAATGACATGCTCTATAACTAATAACCCACCCGAATATAATCCAACGCGTCCTAATTCGTCATTCAGCCCTAAAAATATTCTACGATCAAATAAAAATAACAATCAATACTGCATACCTCCATATACTTGATAACCCATTTTTCATCATCTTTCAGGCGTTATCATCGTACACTTGAGCATACATGACCCTCATCGCTCATAACTCACAGCTGGCCTCAACTCAGCTCGCGGTCCATGAAGCTGACTCGACTCGAACCGATGGTTGAACCGACTGGTTCACTCCCGTAAAACTCTGACTCGAGTCACGGGTTTACAACCTTCCCTCCTTAGAAAAATTTCGTCCTCGAAATTTTAACCAAGGAAGTTTCAACCATGTTCCTCATCTAAATGTACATGTTGGCGTAGTACCTGGTTGTGAAGCTGGTTGCTCGAACAACTCCGGGTATCGCTTCCTCATCTCATCTTCTCGTTCCCATGTAGCTTCTTCAACTCCTCGTCGGGTCCATTGCACTCGTACTAGGGGAACTTCTTTTCTTCGGAGAATCTTCACTCTTCGGTCCACGATTTGGACTGCTTCCTCTGGGTACGTCAGGTCCGGTTGCAGCTCTACCTCTTTGAAGCTGACAACATGAGAGTTGTCAGGGTGATACTTCTTCAACATTGACACGTGGAAGACATCATGCACAGCTGATAGGTGAGGAGTCAATGCTAGCCTGTATGCCACTGGTCCAATGCACTCAATCACGTCAAAGGTCCAATATAGCATGGACTGGTTCTCTGCATCCCGAATCTCGTGTTTCCCTTAGTCAGAGAGACCTTTAGGAGAACATGATCTCCTAACGCAAAATGAACCTCACATCTACGCTGATACTGCGTAACTCTTTTGTCTATCTTGAGCTGACCTCATTCTTCTTCTAATCCTCATTACCACTCTTGTGTCTGCTGGATCATTTTTGGCCCAACTACCACTGGTTCGCTGCCCTCCACCCAACACACTGGGGACTTGCATGGTTTGCCGTACAGTGCTTCGAACGGTGCCATTCCAATCGTGGCCTGATAGCTGTTGTTGTAGGAGAATTCCACCAAAGGTAGGTGTTCTTCCCAACTCCCTCCGAAATCTAGGATACATGCGCGAAGCAAGTCTTCCAGGGTCTGTATGGTTCTTTCCGTCTGTCCATCTGTTTGAGGATGGAAAGCTGTGTTGAATCTCGATTCTGTACCCATAGCTGCCTGATAAAGCCTTCCAAAATCGCGATGTGAACCTCGGATCCCTGTCTGATATGATCTCCCGTGGCACGCCGTGTAGCCTGACTATCTGATCTCTGTACAGCGTAGCCAATGTGGTCAGTGGGTAATCCATCCTGATCAGTATGAAGTGTAGGCTCTTTGTAAGTCGATCCACTATGACCTATATCGTACCCTTTTGTTGGCGGGTCTTAGGTAAACCAACTACAAAGTCGTAAGCTATACTCTCCCACTTCCACTCTGGGGTTTCCAACGGTTGTAGCATTCCACCTGGACGTACGTGCTTGGCTCTCACTTGTTGGCATACCAAACATCTAGCCACTATATCATATACTTCTCTCGTCATTCCTGGCCACACCGACCTGTTCTCCCCACAGATTTCAGACCTGAGTGCCTCCTCGACGGTCTGTTTTGGCCTTCCAAGGTGACTCCATCTGGCCAGCATCACCGTCGGGAGCAATTCCCACCTCCAGCACGTCAACCCCGCACCATGGAAGGAAACATGGCGTGGTTGCTGCTGGAAAACAGCAGGACGTCCTCCTGGTTTCTTCTTCCCTTGTTGATTTCTCATTTAATTCTTATGTTTATCATGTTTATGATTTATGCAACATGTGTATGCATGCAACAAAAGAAAAAGAAAGGAAGGAAAATTACCCGAGCGAAGGAGGAAAAATGTAGATGATGCCCCCCCCCCCTTTTCCTTTTATAATGAATAAAATGATAGCTAGGGTACGTGGAAGCACCCTTTCACCGTAATTCCTTTAACCGGGTAATTGGGTAATCAACATGGTCCACTTAACCATTTCACATAACCTGTTAAATGGGTACATGGTATGGTTCACTTAAATGGTTAATTGGATAAATAATGTAGTCGACTCGACCGATTCAACTAGAATTATCCAATTAAAAATTACTTTTCAATTAACCGGGTAATTCATTCCTATCTAGCTAACGAATTTTTTCCCATGTTCGGTCCCACTGCGTTGAACATTATTATTATTATTATTATTATTACTATTATTATTATTTTTCTGGGTCTTTACAATCAATCTGGCACAAGAGAGCAAACTCTCCTGTTGAATGAAAACCATATACTTCCTCAAGAACTCTCATCAGGGCATATATGGGAGCTGTCAACCATCGGGCCGTCACCCTCGGTTCGACAACGTCTCCCTTTCCTTCTCATTCTCATACCTTGGCCATTTCTTTATCGCTTCTCACATCAAATCTCATTCCATTCCGCTCTCTACACCCTCCATATTACTCCTGGCCATGAGCACGAAGGCCGAGCACTCTCAGCCAGTCACCTTTAATACACTTTGAACCACAAGTCTAGACATGCATTGCATTGCAGTACCCGTAAACCTCCAAACTTCTCCGGGGTTGAGGAACTCAAAGGTGGAGTTGTCCTCTAGAGCCCACTCTTTCTGTACACACGCCCTATATGAAGGCGTGGCCGTCAATAACCCTCATTCCATCTCTCACCGAAAATGTAAAAACTATACATATATAGGCCTGGGTTGGGATTTATACAATAGGCCCGAAGGCAACTTCTGGTGGATATTAATTTCGAAAAATGACTCGAGGGATCTCATCCTCGTGGGTTATTAATCAGAAAAAAGCTGTTGGCTAAATGGCCCGAGTTAAGTGGGATCCGATAAAATACCACTTAACTCGTCCTACACATGATAAATCAAATACGCAATAAAATAACATTAAACAGAGAACGAGCCCTAAACAGACCTGGCAAAAGCTCCAATTGGGTCCTTGTGCTTAGGCGGTAAGCTCCTACTCCGTACTTACACATTCAAACTAAATACTAATGCCCGCTTATGATGCAGTCACACATCCTATATCATGCATACATCCATCACACATCAATCATAGTCACATTAACCTATGTCAATTCTAGCAAGTCTACTTAGGCTAGTTTGCATTAGATCATGATTATTACTCAGTTACCCTAATTACTTTCTTAGCTTCCATTTTTAACACCACTCAATCAAACAAATTTCATATTTTATCCTTAATCAAATCTACATTTATGTATATACTTACAATACACAATTCACCAATCCTGGCATGCAATTCTAATAATCAATACCTTTAAATAATTATATTAGAATAAATTATACCTCGCGTGATTCATGGCTCGAATTCGGCACCCTGTGTTGTCTGAAGTTCGATAGGGTTCGATCGGAGGGATTCGGCAGAAGATCAGGTGATTTTCTACAAATTTTAGTGAATCCAATTTTTGGCGACTTCCGGCAGTTTTCCTGCGAATGTCCCGGTGGTTTTCCAATGATTGTTCCGACAGGGCAATCAGGGGTAAGGGTTAGCACCGGCTCGGCGAGCTCGTCCCAATGGTGCTGACAGCAAGGGCGACCGTGACGGCAATGACTAGTGGCGGCGGCGTCAAGTTTGGTCGGGGCGGTCGGTCACTCCGATCAGGCCCACGGCCGGCTTCGACGGAGGCACTATGTAAGGGGGAAATGTCGGGGAGGTCAAGGTGGTGGTCGTTGGGGACATGGCGGTGGCGGTGCGGCCCGGACGGCATCGAATCGACAAGGGGAGCGTCGCGGCTTGTGGGGAGATTCCGGCATCGTGGTGGGATGATGACGGAATGGCAAGGCGGGGTGGCATCGATCTGTGGCAGTGCAGCATCAGTGGCGGCGGCGGTTACAAAAACAATGGACGGTGGGAAGTGTCAGGAAAGGAGATGAAATATTCCAATGGCAAAACCGTAAATAAGTATTGACTGGGTTCCTACTTGAGTCAATTAATAACTAGTTTATAATAAATCCTAAAAAATCTAGAAAAATATGGAAGATCCCATAAAATAAAACAAATACAACAACATCTAAATGACATGCTCTATAACTAATAACCACCCAACTGCCCTACAATGCTTCCTAATGCATTATCCAACATAAACTATTTCTCCCATCAAATACATAAAAAGAAAAAATACTACATAATTTTATATATTCTGATAACTCAATTCTCACTATCTTTTCGAAGTTATCATCATAATTCAGGTACACCTAACTCTCATCGCTCATAACTCATGGTTGGCTTCGACTCAGCACACGGTTCATGAAAATGACTCGACTTGAACCAATGATTGAATTGGTTCGGTAACGTAAAACTCTGACTCAAGTCACAGGTTTTACATTTTCCATGTTGTATTTGTTTATTTATTTCATAAACCACCATATCATTTCCTCCTTAATATAATTTTAATTTCATGATATATCTTATGCCTATTTGTTAAGAAGGTAGTGATCTTCATACAAATTTACCATACAAAAATTACCTCAACCAAGTTCTGAAGAAAATTAATAAAATGTTGTGTGCATTTGCTGTGTTCTTTGATGACTGTGTCTGGTCTATGTTTAGTTAAATGTTTGGCTTATAATTAGATCACATATAAATCTATAAAAAATTACCTGATAAACCACTAATTATCAAATCTAACCCTGAAAATTTTGTAAATAAAAAATTTTATTCTAATTGTAAATGGGCTCCGACTTCTAGAGTACACATGAACTGGATTTATAATCCTATTTTTGTGAAGCCAATTAAAAAATCTGCTAAAAATAGATCAAACTGTAGAAAAATTTTGAAATAGATTATTAAGAGTTAAATACGTCCTAATAATATCTCTGTAAATTTTTAGATCATTTAGGTAAGTAAGTAATTAGGTAGAAATTTATAATTCTACCAGGCTCACAATAATTAAGAAAATGGTTAAATCAGTAATCTAGATTTGAACATTCCCCTAGCTCCGATTACAAAGAAATTGGACCTGAAATTTTAATGGGCTAAACTTCCATGTGCCATCTAACCATTCCAATTGACCGAAACCTATTTGGACTCTCTTAGACCCATGAACCAAAGTTTTCAAATTTACTGCATGGTAACGAGGTACTGTTCACATTACGTTAATCCGAACTTAATTAACATTGATCAACATGATAATCTGCCAATTACCACTTGTTAACATTTATGACTGACCCTTAGGGTGTCTAGAACTAAGCGTTGAAATTTTAGCTGAATTACATATCATTTGGTCAGTCCAAAAAATCATCCGATTATGTCCATTGATAAACCCTAAGTATGAAATCAGGCACTAAGTAGAATTATAATCCCAAACCTTAAATTAAACTACTTAATGATGTTTAATCCATCACTAAGCAAAATAAGTTAAGTAATTATATTTTGCATGTTGTGCACGTGTGGAGGCCTTACCTTATCTTATGTGCCGATGTAATCCGATTATGATTCGGATTTCATCCATTACTAGGTTACGCAGGTTGAGCTTAACGATCTAGAATGCAAGGCTCAAGTCATCCAGGTCTGTAGGACTCTCTTGCTTCACCATTGTGTTTGGCTTATAAGTGTCACATTTAATCATGTTTCAAAAGATAGGACGGTGTTGGCCGTATTTATATCGGACCCCTCTAATATTAGCCTTGCTATTTAGTCGCATTTTATCGTAAGTTTAATAAAACTACAAGAATGAGATCCCTTGTTAGTTTTGGAACTTAAGCTTTAAAAATGTATGATACAAGCCCCTTCTCTATGCCTATTATACTAGTATGTATATTTTATGGATTTTACGAACAAAAGAATGAGCGATATGGAGATATGCTTATTATAATAGTACCCCTTTCTACCTTTAAGTAGTGCAATGTATGTAGGGTACTGCGAATGAAACACATATTGTGGTAGGCGAAATATGAAAGATGTGAGGGCGTAAGCGATATATAAATGTTTATATGTATGTAAGATGTCACTTTGTAGGCAATTATGGTATGATATGTGACCGCTTCGGCTTTCTCTTACCACCCTGTACGATTCTAGACATTTCTACAACTTTTTCATGGGTGTTTATCTAGATACCTAATTGCTAGTAATGCTACATTCCTAGTCTTTACAAGACCAGTAATTAATTCTTTATTTGCTGATATTTTTCTCTAATATATGTTGAGGCTTAGTCTTTTTGATAGATGTAGGCAGAGAGATTGAAAGGCTCATGGCAAGGGATTTTGTGTTGCATTTGTGTTAATTACCGAATTGATTTAATATAAAATTGAGATGTAGTATATTATGGAATAAGCCCTGAAGTTATATGAACTTGTATAATTTGAGATAAGTTAATTGATTGTTATTGTGCATGCCTGTTTTATATATTATTATATTATTATTTTAGGGCAGTATAACCATTGTCTATAGGTTTTAAGCCCCAAAGTCCTAAAACACGATGAGGAGCTTATCAGGTACGCGAAACATATTTATTGTAGCTGTTTGTTTGTGACAAAGAAATGTGGGTAGGAAGAGCATACAGTTCACACTGCTTAAAGACCATGTGAAGTTTGGGTTTTAAGGTTTGATGTTGTGGCATCCATGATGCAGTGTTTAATTATTTCATTATTTTCTCGAAAATATTGGGTATGTGGAATAGGTAACGACGACCCTTATTTAAATTCTATACATTAATCCGCTTGGAAGAAATTAAGAAATATAAGGAATCATTTGAACTAAGTAGTAAGAGAAGGTTCATGTCACAACATACAACCTTAAAAGTGTAGTGGGGTGTTCCTCTTCTACACTTGAGAGGGGATCATCAACGTCTTTAAAGTCACTGCTCGTACTCGTAGTGGCTGGGCTATTTGAACTATGACCCTCCATAACATGAATCTCAACTGCATGATTATTAAGAGCATGTGTACATAAATTATCCAAAGTACATTTTCAAACATGTATCATGTCAAATATAAGTTTATCATGTACATAATCACATGTAATTCACATAAGCACATAAGCTGTTGAATATGTAAATTCCCAAGCACTTCATATATGGGAAGTTAATTATCATTCAAAATGAAATTCAAATAGCCTAAAATTTGATCAGATCAAACTTAATATCAACATAAACATATCTGTTAAATTTCATGGGAAAATATGAAGTCTAAACGCCTTAACAAATTTCATGAATTAGCACAAAATGCTGAAACATCTGATGTTATCTAGAACAACCTGTTGGTACGAATTTTATCAACTACAAAATTATGTCCAATGATAATGAAATTGTAAAGTACAAGAGTTAACATTATGTGTAAAGTTTCAAGTGAAAATTTGTTCATGTTCTCCTCCAAATAATTTTTCTAAATAAACCCACTAATCAGGAATATGGTAAAACAAATTAACACTCCACAACATTCTTAGTTTGTTTGCATATCATACGAATTGTAATTAAACTCAAATTTTATATTTCTATTCTTAACATATAGGTGATATTTCTTAAAAAGTTTTTTTGAAGAATTTCCATCTCTAAGGGTGTCTTAATTAATCACAAACAGAAATAAGGATTTCAAAAAATAGAAGTCATGCATTTTAGTTATGGTAAACCCACTAAATAAAGTCTGTTTTAGTTGAAATTTAGGAGCTTCTTGCTAATGTCGAAATTAGCAACATTTTAAAGAAAATGTCACCTAAAAAATTTCCAAAAAAATTTTAATGAAAAATCCATCCCTAAAAGTCACCTATGAGGGTCACTGTAATGACCACCCTTTTTTGTGCAACATACAAACAACCTGAAGGATAAGGCCGTTACTGTCATCTTAGCGTGCATGCATAATGTGTACATGAAATAAAATCGTAAACTACTGTGGGGTATACTACTAAGCCAACCATTCATTTGATACCATATACTTAACAACAAATAATCCTCAATAAATGACTAGAGAACACGTCTAATAAAGAAATCCAATTCAGCACAAGTCTCAAATGCATTAACAAATACCAGTCAAAGTAAACTAAAGACTATGTGTTGAATCCTTGCCATCCCCTCGTCCAAAAGTAGCTATCTCCTACCTGCGTACAATATGAGTTGTTTGTTCAATATCAAATTAGGTGTTGAGTCCACTACTTAGATATGCAATAAAATATAATAAGAAATATACATTATACTCTGAACTAATTAATCACACCAAAATCAAATTTGTCTTGACTTGACCTTGACATCTTAAACTTGCAACATAATCATATTCTTGAACATGAGCATAAACTTGATGTTTTACATCGTGAACAAAACGGCAAATAACATCTTACTAAAAAATTAGAAAAAACATATAACTAATAATAACATAACTATGTAGTCAACACAATATGGACAATTCATATACCATCTTATTTCTTTACTTAATCAACTCATGAAACATAAACGTGACACAAGTACTTGACCAAACCATTGTAGCCTTAACTTAGGACACATCCCATAATCCAACCTTTGTGGCATATAAGACATCCACCTATGCCTAACCTTTTTGGCTAACTAACGTGAACTACTCGACCATCCTTTACAATTTATTTCCTCTCCAATGGTCCAACCTTGGTGACCTTAACATGAACATATTTTATGGACCAACCTTCATGCCCTAGCATTATTATTAAAGAACAACATCTATGGACCAACCTCTGTGGCCCTGATGCAAAACACATGAAAACCAACATGTTTATCCTGCACTTGATTGGTTCAAGCTCTATAGCCGTGGGCTTTTCTTCTACTACCCAATGTTTGACTCAAGGATCTTTCATTCCCCAGAATTGTGGTGGCCACCACGTATCCCCACTTGACCTCAAACACCTCTTCATGATCATAAACAGAGTAGCCACCTCATGAACGCTGGACCTCGTTTAAGGGGGATGCCTGGAATTCAATCGACATAACTCGTCAGTCCACCTGATATACTTGATCGTGAAACTTGTTTAGCTAAGTCTCAACTCAAACCCAAAGTATGGGTGCTCAGGTACTCTAACACAGGAGGGCGTCTAGGCGTTAAGCCCATGGTGAAACTATGTTGGTTTCCAGCATGCAGGGTACACGGGTGCTAGATTCAATACGTCTGGCCATTCTGCTCTATGGGACATGATTTTCCAACAATGGTTCGATGTCTTAATGACATCTGTATTTCATGAAATTTTAACCCTAGCCTCTGAATATATTGTTTAACATTCTTCTAAAACAATTTTCAATTTGGATGTCTATATCACTATTTACCATTAAAGCACCTTAATATAGGCAAAATCATGCCGTTTCAACTAGGATTTTTCAAGAAACATAGCACAATTTCCGAATTCAATATAACTTCATATTCTCTCTATTTACAACATAAATGAGAGATAAGAATAGTTCTTAACTAAGAAAGATTGGAACTGTGTTGATTTCACTGTATCCTCACTCCATTTAACATAATTTCAACATAAACAACACAACAATCAATCAAACTTTGATTTGTATGTTCAATCCTAAATTGCCTCTGCCTGATCAATTTCATGATCCCATTCCTTATTACATGCATCAAATCAGTGTATAATTAATTCTCAATCAAGAATACATATACTACAAACCATCGTGTGTAAATAGATAAATGAACATAAAGATGACGCATGAATCTAAGGAATTAACAAATTTCATGATTCCATTCCTTATTACATGCATCAAATCGGTGTATAATTGATTCTCAATCAAGAATACATATAATACAAACCATAGTGTGTACATAGATAAATGAACATAAAGGTGATGCATGAATCTAAGGAATTAACTAATTTATGTTGATTTACTAACCTCTTCTTTTGATAATTTGCCCTGTAAACACCTTCCTAACCTTGCTCCAGATGTCACAACCTCGAAGGAGAGAGAGAGAGTACGTGAGGAAGAAAGAAGAGGTTAGTAAATCGGCTTAAATTATGTGGTAAGAAGTAGGTAAGAGCATGAGGGGTCACCAAACCTTACTTCCCTTCTTTCCTTATTTACCCTTCCTAACTCTCCTAGATACCCATCCTAACAGTCACCAACGTTCTTGCATAAACATAGATCAAGTAACCATGCATTTGGTTCAGCTCTATAGCCATGGTTGAGTTCTTCTCCCCTTCTAGCTGGCCACCTAACCCTTTTTCCACACCAGTTTCATTTAGTCAACTACTAGGGTTAAGTGTTTATTCAACATTAATTTTTTGTTACTTGACACGAACAACTTAATTATGAATAGACTTGATTCACATCTGATCTGTGTCTTCCCTTTGATCCTTCTTGATTGCTTGTCCAATTACATATATCATGATCTTTATCTTCTCCAATCCAACCTTTGTGAATGGAATTCAATACATTAATTATTCTTTCTGAATACCATACTTGAACGACTTTATGCTACAACAATCATGAAATACCATGTGTTTGTTCAAAACCAAATACCCAAAAGTTCATTACTAGTTTACCCCTGATTCAACTTTCCTTGTTCAAATGCTGGATTACAAATACCATATCACCCTTTTTAGAATTTGGATTTCATATATTCTTATTATGTTTGGAAGCTTGAGATGTCTGCTTGCCGCTCAAAACTTTTTCAGAATATTTGGATGTCTAACTTTTGATATATGAATTTTTGAAATTGGAGGTATAAGATATGTCCCATGATATTTGTAGGGCATTCCATTTTACCCTTAAAGGAAATTTTGTCCCAAAATTTTTGCTACACTAAAGAAAATTATAACAACCATCTTCTTCTCCATCTAAATCATTTTTTTCCTAGTAGTCTCTTCATGTGGTGTTCAAAATATAGACTAGTCTTGCTCGTATGTCTTCATAGAAAACTCCATTCCATTGAAGGCAGTAATATAGTTTATAATCTCTTGATGGAGTTTCTTCACCATCCTCCAAACCACCACTAATGAATACATAAAGCTCAATTTCACCTCTCACTAAATCTCCAGTCGCCTATCAATTTTTGTGAATTGATAACACCTAATACTACCTTGATACATAAACGTTTATACTGCAGGATTAATCTACTCTTGAAAACTCCATTTCCATGAAGTGGTAACACTAGATATGTAAAACCTATGACTCGAGTCAGAGTTTTACAGTCTGAACTGGTCAGTTCGATCGTTATTTTTAATCAGGTCAATTTCAAAACACGACTACCGAGTTGAAGCCAGTCTTGTGTTATGAACCGTGAGAGTTATTTGTGCCCAAGCATATGATGATAACATTAGGAAGATAGCAGCAGAATGAATTATCAGAATATATTAAAGTACGCCAGATTTTCCATATTTATTTAATTATATCAGTAGAATTATTTTTATATTAAATAATGCATTACGACGCATTAGGGACAGTTTGGGTGGGTTATTAGTTATAGAGCATGTTATTGTAATGTTGTGGAGCGTATTATGTTTTATAAGATTTTTCCCTGTTTTTTCTATATTTGTTTTGGAATTATTATGAGTTAGTATTATTTTTCTCAAGTCGAAGTCGAGTCAAGTGTTAATTACGAGATGACCATTAATTTTTCTCCCCAACCACTCATTTTCTCCTCGACCATTCATTTTCTTGCCCTAACACCTTACGAGATGACTCCTAACCTTCTTCCCAACCATTCATTTTCCCCTTGACATCTATTTATTCCAAACCTCCAAGGCTGTCCCCATCCAGCCGCCACCAACCTCCTCACCTAACTTCCTTCTCCTTTTTCTTCCTTCCCTTTCCCCCATGATCCTCACTCGAGCCGGCCACAACCTTGTTGTTGTCGCCGTGTGACTGACAATTAGGCATTGAATTTTATCCGATTTTATTTGATAATGAATTGTTTTATGATGCAAATGGTGTGATTGTAAATGTGTTGGTTTAAATTTATATGCATGTTAACGGAAGATAATAGTGAATGAGAGTTTGAATTTAAATGCATGTAAATAGATGTTGTCTTGTGTTGATTCATGAGGAGTGTAGCATTCATCCATTATATTGGGCTTTAGTAATTAGTCTTGATGTGTAGGTACAAAGTATGAACTCGCCACCTAGGCGCGTGGACACGATTGGAGCTTCTACTAGGTCCATTTAGGACTTTTTCTTGTTTTACGCTCTATTATATAGTGTATTATTTTGTTACTTGCAGGATGATTTAAGTGGTGTTTTATCTAATCCCATCTAACCCTGGCTATTTAATCAGCTAGTTTTCTGGATTAATAACCCTCGAGGATGAGATCCCTCAAGTTTGTTTCTTGAAACAAGATCCACTACAAGTTGCCTTCGGGCCTATTATATAAATCCCTTCCCAGACCTGTATACAATTTTATCGAGTTGTCAGTCAAACGAGAGATGTAATAACCAACTCGTATGTACCATGAGCGGGTGCACGTCCCAGTAAAAGTGGGCTTTGGATTAGTGAGCAGGCTGTTCCAATCCTGAGGATCCTGACAACTCCTGTTTTGAGTTCTTCACACCCAGAGAAACGTGAAAGTTTACGTGTACTCTTTAGTATAGTGCGTGTCTGAATTTGTGATTCAAGGGTATTAAAGGTGACTGCTTGAGAGTACTAAGTCTTCGTGCTCATGCTAGGAGAATTGTGGATGAAAGGAGAGGGCATAGGATTTACTAGTAGTCCCACGGGACCAGAAATTGAAATGAGAAAATACTGAAAGAGGCATCAGCAGCAGAAGAATAGTCAGTTCAGATTGCTACCTAGTCTGTAGCCTAGTGGCTCCTCTGTACGTGTCCTTCAAAGAGGTCAGAAGAACTATATTAATGTTTTCCATCATGTGTGAGTTTGCTCTCATAGCTAGTTTTATACTAGTTATATTTTTGGACCAATAACGCTCATAACTGACATGTTTTTATAATATATGTATGTGATGATCATGAGTAGGATGACCGAGCTTGGAGGGAGGAGCAATGATGTCTCTTGCATACACACATGTCAGAAGATAGCATATTTAATATTTTGAGGATGATGTAATGAGATGCAATACATGATGATGTGGTGTGATAGGATGTATGTCTGCAGTAGAAAGATTAGTAACGATGACATGTTAATAAATATGTTTAGACATTGAATAAGTACAACAAGTCAAGACCTAAAATTGATGAGAAGTGTGAATAGAATGGCACATGTGGTTCGAGACCCAAGCTTCAAAATAATTATAGAGTAGATTAAAAGTTGTGTAAATGAAAATGTATGACATATGTGTGTGTGTGTGTACATACACATGCATGTTGATTTGATAGGGTGGCCGTTATTGCACTTCTTAGGGAGACTTTGTCCGTTTTATTTTACAAATCTTATCGATTTTCATCATAATTATTTGGTATGTGAATTAGTTAACATTTCATCCATGTAGTAGCATGCTAGCTTTATTTTTGTACATTCATCTATGCATATTGATTGACATCTTCCATCTTGAGACATTGAAAGTAGATTCGTAGGATTTTGGTTCAGGTTAGGCAACGTAACCGGGACAAATGACTTTCTGGTTCGGTTCCCGAGCATGAACTGGATTTGGTTTGTATGTGATGTGTGTGCAAAGATTGCTCTAAGTCTAGCTGGCAAGTTCATATTTCTGTCCTTGTTGATCACCAATGGGTAGTATGGTAGTATTTTCAAGATTGGATCAGTGGAGTAATGGTAATCATGGTAAGAACTCGAAGTACACGGAACAGAACTCAAGCTATTCCTACTCATGTTCAAAGTGAGATGGTTGCTAGCTGATCTAGAGCCGCACCACCACTAGAAATCCTGGTGAGCTTGGCTCAGTAAGCCACCATAGCAGGAACCATTGTAGTGGAAGCTGCCACAGCGTTAGAAGCTGTCAGACTGAAATAGAGGCTGCCATTGCACGGTAGGCAAGAGGTACAAATGCACATGCTAGAGAGTCAGGAAGAATTCAGAAGAGAACTACAACAAATAGCTCTCGCCGTAGCACGAATAGAGAAGTGAATAGCTGTAGATGATGAGGCACAAGGGGAGCTTGCAGTTCCCATGGCCCCTCTGCTACTAGCTCATCTGCCATCACTACATCAAGGGACCACTCCTACAACAATTCCACCGGTCATCCCACTTCAAGCAGGAAGGAGTATAGAGGGTAGTGGACCATAAGTAAATGAAAGTGGATTGATAGATGCCCCAGGGTTTCGTAATATTCCAATAGGGGTAGCATTGCCATTTCCACAATTCGAGATTGGAGAAGGATCAAACAAATCTGCAGGGTAATAGAAATCTCGGATTGTGGCAATATGAGCAGCTCATGAAGAATGAAGGATGCCCATTCACAGGAAACTAGATGTAGAAGATGTTTTCTTCTGGATTTCATCAGCTGTTGGTGTATTAGGAAGTATGGCATGTTCGATGGAGCACTGCGTATGTATTATTGTGGGAGCATTACAGGATGAGGCTAGAATATGGTGGGATTTAGTCATGGCCTCCACATTTATAGGCAGGCAACCTCAGGATGTGATATGGGATGAATTCAAAGCTGAGTTTGATGGAAAATATTTTCCTTCAAATGTAAGGAAGAGGAAGGAAAGTGACTTTTAGATACTTAGACAGAGATCCATGAGTGCGGCACAGTATGAAGCCCAATTCAGAGCATTAGAAAGATTTGCACCGGATTTAGTGCTGACAGAGAACGAAGAGTCGAGCACTTTATGAAGGTTTATAATATGAGATTCTCTAGTACTGATTGACAGGAGATTTGCCACTTTTGGGGATGTGGTGTAAGCCGCAAATGAAGCTGAGCGAATCTTGGCTACTCCACCTCGCAGAGACTATGATCAAAGACAACAACACTCTCAACAATATCAATTGGATCAGGAGACAACAACAAAAGGGTTTGAACTCAAAGATGAATGATGGCTGCAATGACATGACAAGAACAGACCAGCTTTGAATTAGATAGGAATGCATATAACACCACCAGCAGAACCATCAACTTCAACATCACCATGGGTAGTGGGGATGGACACAACCACAATCTGCTGAAGCACTATGGGGATATGGCAGACGTGATAGGTTTGCACGCATTCCGCTTCTGGTTTCAAATTTAGTGGATAGCCCTTTAAGTAAAGCCTCCTTGATTTAAAATTTCGAGGACAAAATTTTTATAAGGAGGGAAGGTTGTAAAACCTGTGACTCGAGTCAGGGTTTTATTGTCTGAACTAGTCAGTTCGTCCGTTATTTTTAGTTGGGTCAATTTCATAACACATGTACCGAGCTGAGGCTGGTCTTGTGTTATGAACCGTGAGAGTCATGTGTGCCCAAGTATATGATGATAACGTAAGTAAGACAGTAGTAGAATAAGTTATAGGAATATATTAAAGTACGCTAGATTTTCCTCATTGATTTTTATTAGATCATAGAATTATTTTTAGGCTGAATAACGCATTAGAATGCATTAGGGATAGTTTGGATGAGTTGTTAGTTATAGAGCATGTCATTGTAATGTTGTGATGTGTATTATGTTTTATGAGATTTTTCCCTATTTTTCTGGATTTGTTTTGGAGATATTACGAGACGACTCATTCGTTTTTCTCCCCGACCATTCATTTTCTTCCCCCGACACCTTATGAGATGACTCCTGACCTTCTTCCCAGCCATTCGTTTTCCCCTTGACATCTATTTATTCCAAACCTCCAATGCTGTCACCATCCAGCCGCCACCAACCTCCTCACCCAACTTCCTTCTCTTTTTCTTCCTTCCCTTTACCCCATGATCCTCACTCGACCTGGCCGCTGTGACTGACGATTAGGTGTAGAATTTTATCTATTTCTATTTGATAATGAATTGTTTTATGATGCAAATGGTGTGATTCTAAATACGCGTTGGTTTAAATTTAAATGCATGTTAACGGATGATAATAGTGAATTAGAGTTGGAATGTAAATGCATGTAAATAGATGTTGCCTTTTGTGGATTGATGAGGAGTGTAGCATTCATGGATTATACTGGGCATTAATAATTAGTCTTGATGTGTAGGTATGGAGTATGAGCTCGCCACCTAGGCGCATAGGCACGATTGGAGCTTCTACCAGGTCCGTTTAGGACTCATTTCCTATTTTACATTCTATTCTATTATGTATTATTTTATTAGTTGTAAGATGAGTTAAGTGGTGTTTTATCGGATCCCATCTAACCCGGCCTATTTAAATAACTAGTTTTCTAGATTAGTAACCCTCGAGGATGAGATCCCTCAAGTATGTTTTTGAAAGCAAGATTTACCACAAGTTGCCTTCGGACCTATTATACAAATCCCTTCCTAGACATATATATAGTTTTATCGAGTTTTTAGTGAAACGAGAGATGGGATAACTGACTCGCACATACCATGATGGGGCCCATGTGCTAGTCAAAGCGGGATTTGGATTAGTGAGTAGGTTGTTCTAATCTCGAGGGATCCTGACAACTCCCATTTTGAGTTCTTCACACCAAGAGAAACGTGGAGGTTTATGGTTATTGTTTAGTATAGCGCATGTTTGTATTTGTGGTTTAAAGGGTACTAAGGGCAATTGCTTGAGAGTACTCAATCTTCATGCTCAAGGCTAGGAGAATTATGGAAGAAAGGAGTTCGATAAACTAGTACTCCCGAGGTACGGAGAATTATGGAGGAAAGGAGTGGGCATATGATATACTAGTAGTCCCGAGGGACCAGAAAATTAAATGAGAAAATGTTGAGAGAGGCATCAGCAGCAACAGAATTGTCAGTTCAGGATACTACCATATTTGTAGCCTAGTGGCTCCCCACTAGGTGCCCTTTAGAGAGTTTACGAGAACTATATTAATGTTTTCCTTCATATGTGAGTTTGCTCTCATAGCTAGTCTGATACTAGTTATATTTTTAGACAAGTAACACTCGTTACTAATGTGTTTTTATAAATATATATGTGATGATCATGAGTATGATGATCCAGCCCGAATGAAGGAGTAGTGACTTATTTTGCATACACACATGTCAGATGATAGCATGTTTAATATGTTAAAGATGATGTAATGAGATTCAATACATGATGATGTGGTGTTATAGGATGTATGCTATAGTAGAAAGATTGGTAACGATGACATGTTAATAAATATATTTAGACATTGAATAAATACAAGAATTAAGTCAGGACCAAGAATTGATGAGAAATGTGAATAGAATGCACAGGTGGGTCGAGACCAAAAACTTTAGAATTATTATACAGAAGATTAGAATGTTGTGTGAATAAAAATGTATGATATTTGTATTTATATATATATATATATATATATATATATATATACATATACATGTTGATTTGACTAGGTGGCTCTTAATTACACTTTATTTGACATGTCATCCGAGTAGCATGTTAGGTTTATTTTTGTACATTCAACTATGCGTGGCGATTGACATCTTCCATCTTGAGATGCCGAGAGTAGATTCACAAGATTTGGGTTTGGGTTAGCAAACCTAACAAGGACTGGTGACATTCTCGTTTGGTTCCTGTGCACGAACCAGATTTGGGGTGTTATAGGATAATTCCATCAATGGATTTTGTCCACCCTCATCCATGGTTGCTACTACTTTGAGAGAAATTTGAATTTATTTCATTCTACACTTTATAATCAATGAAGATCAAGCAATAACTTAAGAGCGATTTTCTCTGTATTCTCATTAATATAACCTATTAGTCTATTCCTCAAAGACCAAACATCTTCCTAGATATTTAAATAAGGAAGAATTTTAAGTAGCTAAGACATGACCAACAAATGAACTTGGCACTGGTACCAACTGTAACGTCCTCCCTTTTACATGGAATATTCTAACAACCTAAAGGACAAAGGTGTTACCGTGTATCATCCTAATGCACATGCTTAACGTGTACATGAAATAAAAATCGTAAACAAGTGTAGAATATAATATTGTGCCAACCAATCATTTGATATTCTATACTTAACAACAATTATTCCTCAATAAATTATTATAATATATGTCCAATAAAGAAATCCAATTCATCACAAGTCTCTAGTGCATTAATGAACATGATTCAAAGTAAACAAAAGTCTATTGTAATGACCTCGACATGCATACTTAGGGATTTAATCGAAACTGAAGCCGTTACTTACGTGGCATGCATAAACCTAATATATATAGGATTAACAATATAAGCAAAGCAGAATTAAATTAAAAATTATCTGACCATTACTATAATCTCTGATAGTATAAGCGTATAAATCAAAATCATAACTACAACTGTTCAACTAACTTGAGTTCATATACTCAACAATGTTTCTAGTTTATTAAACGAAAACATAAAAGGAAGCATTGATTCATAGGATGAGTATAATCTCCGTTCCAACTTTAACACCAACGCACTTGCTAACCTACACCTGGCAATGGTGAGAGCCAAAATGTCCTGGTTCAATAAAGTCAATTTTAGTACTGACATTCCAAAAAGCACCAACATACAAAAATGAGAATAAACATGGAAATTGAAATAGAAAGTGAGCATAACAATACTGAACATTTACTTGCTTGCTCTGAATATAACTTTACTGAACATTTTACTTGCTTGCTCTGAACACAATGTAACTGAACATGTTGCTTGCATGTTATTTATTGAACATAATTAGTCATCCTCATGAGAACTATATTCAACTACCTAAATAAAGTCAATGAACTACTTAATTTCAGTACCTTAGGTAGCTAGCTCCTCTTAGCATTAGTATAGTTAGTCTCGGGTTTTAGTCTGATTTGTCTAGGAGACAGCCTGTGATTCAACATGGTCTCATAATTATGTTTCCTTCACATGAAGTTTGGAGCCAACCACTGCCCTAGGAGTTTCTCAATATAAAATACACAATTGATCACACGCGCTGTCCTCTACAATAGCCAAATATGAGCAGACCTTGCCTAAGAGGTATGCTTCTCAAGTTACCAGATAGTATGTCTACTAGCTGGTCTGATAAAATTACCTCGACAACCAAGTAGTATCTCTATTGGCTGGTTTCATAAAATTATCTAATAATTGATACTGATAACTAATAGCTGGTCTTGATTATTGGGATCTTAGTTAACCTCTTTAGAAAAACTAGATCTGATTAATGAATTTGTCTTGGCATGAATTTACTAATTTAAGTCTTAATTCCTTCATTAAGCTAATTTAATAAGTCTAAATCATGATAATCTACTACTTAGCATACTGAAGATGAAATATATCAACATATATTAAAATCATTATGGATTTATGCTATGGGAACAACTAATTTTGCCGCCTCGCTTTCCAAGCCTGTAGCTCAACATCAGACAATTTGTTAGTCTGAATAGTAATGTATCTATATTAATATTCAAAACTACTCAAACTATAATCCATGGATAACATGATCTACCCAACGCACGATAAATCGATAAGCATCCATCAAGAACAAAGAAATTAATAATTAAAATTATTCTTTCATGTTAGTCAAGTATATTAGTGATTATCTAAGTATTAATTTGAATTTCATGATCATCTAAGAATTATGTTCTTGTACAACTCAATTGTAGTGTGCACCCAATTGATGGTACATCGAAATAGTATAGACACTCAAAAAGAACCCAATTAAGCTTTCTATTTTTAATTAATCAACTTCAAATATTAATTATTTGTACAAACACCACGACATTGCACCACACTTAAACTAGCACCGCAGCTTTTGCATGTGATGAGATAACTTCTTTCCCGATAAACAAGCAAAAGTAATCATAAAAATTTGATCTTTATTCTTTTAATCATGCATAAATTGATACCAAAACATATATCTAGCATAATGATATTGTTTTTCATCAAAATAATCCAAAATCATGGCTTATAAGGATCTAAAGAAACCATAAAATAATGTTGCAAAAATTCATTTTTAATTCTATAAAAATTGATTAGGTGAAACTAATTCTAATCTAATTAAATCCACTACATATAAAATTCCTAATCTACACTAATCAGTTAAGATCAATACATCTAACCTCAAATTAAAGCAAACAACTTATGTGATATGCGATGACATGACCAATTAATTAGACTAGATCCACTACTAACCTTGATATAGGATATAAGACTATATCTTAAAACAAACTATGCCACTGCCTTCAATCTTTTTCAAGAAAAAATTCCCCAAAGATGATTGATGATGGAGAAGATAGAAAAGTGCTCTAATAATGTTTTGAGAATCAAGAGAAGAGTTGCTTATAATATAACTGCAACTTTCTCATAATACCAAGTATGCTTTTATTTCTCTTACGTGGTCTATAATTGTGGATTTCATGGTTAATCTGTCCGTGGAAGTTGTATGCAACCAAACCAGCCTTTTTCACAACCCAAACATGATAACCTTTTACTTTCCAGACAATTATTGATTGAGAATCTGGACCCTCTTACCTTCAAAGCATTAATCGAACCACTCATCTAATCAATTAACACTATGCCCATATTCTTGCCCAAATTGTCCATGCTGTCCATTTTGTAATTTGTTTAATAAAACCTCTTAAAAGTACGGATAAATTGATTAATAAATGTTGAAATATGAAATGTACCATGAAGTTACATTAACGTTGCATCGAATGAATACATTGTATGTACCACGTATTGAATTTTTCTAATGTAATTAAGATGTCGTACTTAATATAAAAGAAGAAATAGCCCAAAAACTGACGTGAAGTAATATCTTTGAGGGAAAATGTTATTATTAAATATTTACTTCTTTGGAAAAGAAAATAGTAAAATATTTTATAAATATTACATTCTCCCCCCTTTAGGAAATTTCGTCTTCAAAATTTAAATTAGAAATGACTTACAAAATTTATTTCTCAGATCTTGTTCCAACTCCTAGGTAAACTCTTCAATGTCTCAGTTTCTCCACAAAACTTTCCCCATCGGAATTATCTTCAAACAAAGAACTATCTCCTCACAATCAAGAATCTTGAAGGGCTTCTCACTGTGAGACTTGTCCACTTGAAACTCTATCTCATCAAAAAGGATAACATGACATTTGTCAAGCTTGTACTGATTAAACTTGGAAACATACACACATGTTGATATAATGTCATGTTTGGTGGCAAAGCTAACTCGTAAATCGCTTCTACTACCCTCTGTAGGATCTGAAAGGTCCAACCAATCATGGACTTAACTTCCTTGATTTGCCAAATCTCATGACTCCATTCATTGGAGAAATATTCAGCAAGGCCTCCTCCAACCTTGAACTCGATATGTCTCCTCTTTGGATCTACATAGGCCTCTGCCTATCTCCAGCTTCCTTCATCCTCTTGTGTTTAGATCATATCTCAATCAATTCTATACCAATCAAGATTGGATCCCTTGAATCCAACCAACAAGATGGCAGACTACATCACCTCCCATAAAAAGTTTCAAATGGTGCTATACCAATAGTTGATTGGTAAGTATTGTTATATGGGAACTTTTTCAATGGCAAGTGGTCCTTCCAAACTACCTTGGCAATCTAGAACACGATCACCTCAACATTTGTTCTAATACATGAGTTGTCATTTTATAGTGTCCATCTTTCTCTAAGGATGAAAAGCGTACCAAACTTTAATTGTGTCCCCATCTCCTTATGGAAATCCTTCCATGGCTTTGACATGAATCTGGCATCTTTGTCAAACACAATTATTATAGGAATTCCATGGTATCTGACCAATTTATCCTAAACAGTTGTATCATCATATCCATTGACATGGTCATCCGCAGTGGCATGAACATCTGACCTTTTCGTAAGTCTGTTGATAACTACCTAAATTGCATCGTGAGTCTTCTACTATCTTGGCAGCCCAATTACGAAATCACAATCTATATCGTTTGACTTCCACTAGTACATCGTCCTCATATCCTTGCACATCTTATTCACTCTAGAGTGCACTTGAAACAATGAACTTCATGAAAATCTTCCTCTAGTAATTCTTGAATATTTGGCACTGACGGATCAACCCAACCTCATCTTTTTAGAATTGGAGCCTTCAAAGTGAGCAACCTTTGTAGCAATGTGAGATCCCTTAACTTAGTCCTACATCTAATAACTACTAGGATAAGATCTTGTTTATAAGTGCTGAATGAACTACAGATCTTTAAACTTGGCTAGCCATTTTTGGATAAATGACTTAGCCCATTATGTTGCACTTTAGACTGGGTCGTTACAAATGGTATCAAAGCTTCCTGGTTCCATGTTGGATGCTGGGCTTGACTATGGACGTTGGCTAGGCTATTGAGTCATAGGCCAAAGAAGGTCATAAGCTAGGGCTAGCAAGGAACCAAGTGTAGGAATTTTGTAAACGAATTTTTCTAAGATGGGTAGATTGTGAGATTCCTCAACTTAGTCCCACATCAAATACTTATTGCGATAAGATCTTATTTATAAGTGGGAATAGACTATAGATCTTTAACTTAGTTAACCACTTTTAAAGAAATGACTTACGCCCATTACGTTGGTTAACTTCTAAAATGAACTTTTATAGGAAAATGTGAAGATATTTAAACTAACTTTTATAGAGGCTAGATACAAGTATACCAACGCATAATGGATAAAACGCCTAAGATAGGATAAGAAAGAAGTTAGATTAATGAGTATTTTTCTCCTTTTTACCCTATTATATTTTGTAACGACCCGCCATTTTTCACAATAATATTGTGGGCCTAGCTGGCTAGGTGTTACCAATATGAAACTACTAAATGCCGAGTATAATAATTAAAACAAGTATAAAATAAAGGTTCCCACAGTC